>APFE030763534.1:137583-191207 GCA_000404065.3 Pinus taeda | reverse complement strand
AACTACTGAGAGACACTGGAGTTACAGGTTGAAAACACCAACACTCCGACTCAAGCAGATATCGAACCTATTTCTTCATGAAGAACGGTCAATCTCTCTGCATGCATTATCGGGCATTTCAACTCTAACAAAACCCTGACAAGGAAACTCTAACAAAACCCTGACAAAACTCTAACAAAACCCTGACAAGGATTTAATCCTATGAAGTTTGCTAGTAAAAGCAGTAGGTAGATCAATTGTTTGACAATTACAATAATTTATAAATCTACAAAATATAAACCAGTGTAGACCCATTACGGTACAGAAAAATTACGGTACAGAAAAATTATGAATTGCCTCTAATACATGTAAGAAGGAAATTCCAAAGCAGTAGGTATACAAAAATCCCACAAAATTGCTTCAGAGCTCAAAATCTACAGCATGTTAAGCTTTCCTGTAATTTAAACTTCCCTACACAAAACTAGGCATTGCAAAAATAAGAGAGATTCAAAGGAAATAAATTAACAGTATAACAGTATAAATAAATTAACAGTATAATTGTGATTAAGGTCGTAAAATGTCCACGGCTTCCATACAAAGTCCATACAAATGTCCACGGCTTCCATACAACACTGTAGCCCAGAGAGCAACCTGAGTAGCAAGTCTGCGAAGAAGCTTCGTAAGGGTTTAGTGAGGCTTTAGAAGAGCCTTCCCCTCCGAGCAGTCGAATATTAAACAAACAATAGCACGAAGCTAAGCACTCAGAACATGCTAAAACAGCCAAAACAGACAGAATGCCATAGAATGCCTAAAACCCTAAACCCTAAAACAGCAAAAATGCCATAGAATGCCTAAAACCCTAAACCCTCAAAAAATTGCTCAAAATACTGCCATAAAATTAAACAGAGCTAAACCCTAATAAATTAACAGTATAATTGTGATTAAGGTCGTAAAATGTTCACGGCTTCCATACAAATGTCCACGGCTTCCATACAACACTGTAGCCCAAGTCAATGTAAATAATAGAGAATGCCAAAACAGACAGAATGCCATAGAATGCCAAAACAGAATGCCAGAATGCCAAAACAGACAGAATGCCATAGAATGCCAAAACAGACAGAATGCCATAAAATGCCATAGAAAGTTCACAAAATATCCTATTAGGTGCTTGTGTTGAAAAAACACAGAGGAGTAAGCTGGTAGATTAAATCTACCGGTTACGGCAATGATATGGTCGCCGACCTCCCCCACCTTCCCACAGCTCGCCAGACCTTCTCCACACCTACAATCTTTTCCACACTGCAACACCTGCAACAGGAAAAAAAAAGCCATTAGAAGCATTAGAAATCACAAAAACACAAAACAGCCTAAAAATGCTATGCTACCTCAGCTCATAGAATGGCGACCGACTCCTCCCCAAACAACAAAATCGCGAAATAAGACCACCACCAGAGAAATGCTAAACAACCGGCATTCCATGTTAAACAACTTGCATTCCAGAACGACCAAGAAATCCAGGCGGAGGCGCACAAGAAAAGCAGAACCGCTGTCCCAGCCAGAAACCCAGAAACTCCATCAAACACAGTTACCAGCACACGAATAAACGACTTTGCGCGCAACAATACAAACCCTGTCAACCGAACACAGCATTCCCCCAAAACAACAACTAACCACCATGCGCGCAGGTTACAGGGCCGTCCCGCGCCATCTTCGGCAGGGGGCTTCGCCCAACTACCGGCCCCGAGCAGAAAGACAAAGGGAAAATGGAACATCGTCGAAATGAGCCCAGACCAACCATGTAAACGGCGCGAATGTGGTGTTTTAATGCAGGAGGTGATAGCCCACACGGCCAGCTCCACGGTGGACAGGTGTCGTACCGGAGCCATGTGGGTTGACGCGTGTATAAACGACGTGGCGGGGAGGGCGCACATGTATTGGCGACCCTCCCCTATATGGTCGAGAATTAAAATTTGGAGGAGTTGATTCATATTTTATAAAGTTCGCACGTAATCAAATTTGCATTTTTGTGAAGGACAAAGATTTTATTATTTGATCAATTTAAAAAGGGGGGCGATTTAATTTTCATCCCCAACCAAACTATTGGGGCACGAAGTCACTTCTTCTGGTTGTGTATCCAAGTTACAGCGAAGGTCGCATGATTGGTTGTGCATCCAAGTTACAGCGAAAGTCGCAAGACTGGTTGTGAAATGTAATTGGCTGGGTTGCAAATAGTGAGCTACAGGGAAAGATATGCCCTGTACGTGATTGATTGGAAGCCAGAAATCTGTCAAGATTTGACCCGTGCCATCGAAGGTTATTGTTTATTGTAGAGGCGGAGTGATCCAATTTGATTTGTTGACGACGTGAGTGTCAAACAGCCTATCGGCCACCCCTACCGTCACATATCTTACATCCGCCTCTGCCGTTGATTGGTGTTGGGCAAAAAATTGAGCACATGCAAGCCGAATCGCAGGGGCGATTTGTCGAGTTCCTTAGGCAATCTAGTTGTTACCAAGTGCGCAACTAAATTATGTATTGTTTGATCGTTGTTGGATCGCTGGCACAGAGCTCAGAAGAACGTGACACGCAGACCGCGGGCCACTGTTCCGTGTGATAGACAATGAAGTTATGGAACCGACACAATTTCCTGGTCAACGCCTTTTATTATCTTTCAGCGGTCACAGATTGACTGCGCCTTGATCCTTTAACTGGCGGTGTGCACCTGTAGGAGCTTGTGGACCCTGCATCTGGCCCATAAACACTTCTTCAAAAAATGAATGGGGTGCCACATGAATCAGCATAAATTCAAAAACTCCTGAATTGCTGCATGCGGATTTCTGAAGAAAGTTAGGCGTGTACAGTCTAGAGGCCAAGATCGTGTAATAGTGGAGATCGATTCTCACTTGCCTGGAGAATGGGCTACGGTCACAATTGTTTAGAGAATGAAGTTGATGTAGCTACAACCTCTCGCTCAGCAAAAAAAGCCAATTATATCTCTTGTTAAGAATCGATCTTAGCGATTGCGTGTATCTCTATAGCAAAATTATGCATATGATCTGTGCATTGGGTTGATTAGGCATCAACATAAGAACGTGAATGGGGCACGCATTACATGGAGAGAACAGCCTTAATGGTAGACTGTACAGCAAGCTTTTCACAGGCCATGCAACAGTTTCGAAAGTTGTACAATACAATACAGTACCATACAACAATTCTGGCATGTTTTTCGAGGTACTTGAACGGCAAGTTACCAGGCCATACACTGTTGGGCACGAAAATCAATGTTGGGCATGGAAAATGAGGAAAGTATAGCGCATTTATCGCTGATTTTTATTGCTGTTGTAAACTCAGAATTTTTCCTGTGAGCTCATTAATTAAAATTTCTCCCTCTTGACTGGTTTTCCCTAAAGGGTTTTCCCAGGGGTTTTACCCAGAAATCTCATGTGTCAAATATATATATGATAAATGTGTGTACATTGTTGATTTCCGCTGTGCATTTCAGATTTGTTAGCTCAATGTATTTCCGCTCATAAATTTCATATTTGAATGCTAGATAGTTTACTTGCATTAATCTGTGTTAAGTAATTTATTGAGGGTTGAAATCAAGATTTGGGTGAAGCAGAAATTTCAACAATCCTCCCATGCCAAGGATTATTTTATGTATTGCTGAGTTAGCACCTCAAAGGCCTCGTTGTATGTGGACCCATATAGCATTTTTCCATGGTAAAGGCTTATTTTGATGGTGTTCCCTCTCTCTTCAGGATGATATATAATTAAATATATAGCACACTATTTCCTGGTCTTAGATGGAGTGACTTCTCTTGGAGGGAGTAGTGGCAACACCATCCACTTTATATGGTCAACAAGATCTAACTACTCCACTATTATATTATCGTTTGGCTTGTCAAGGAGTTAGTTGGGAGATAAATTAATAATAGATTTTATTGTAAGAGAAAGTTAGCTCGCTCTATATTAAGGACCTTTTTCTTCATTTCATAAGTAATTTTGTGCGTTGGGATTTGGGAGCTAAAGAAGTGAAATATTGAAACCACTTCTTGATAGAGATCCCTTTACCATCAAAATTGATGACTAATGAGGACACGAGGTATAGTTTTCTATTTCGGTGTAAGGTTTAATGGTTTCATTGTTTTGAAAGTATATCGAAAACTTCTTGTTTCAATTTAGTATAAAAGTTTAAGTATATTATTTAGGAGTAAACAAATATGAAAAGATTTTCCCCTCCTCATTGATTTGCTGTTTTACACTTGTTTATTGCCATTCTTCTAATAAACTAGCTGTGGATTCGGAATAACAATTCAGAAATGACATAGCACTCTTATGTTTTATTGATGTGTGGTACCCTCTAGGGCCCTCCAAAATTCATTTCCATACTAAATCAGCAAGTACTCTGGTAATGTAATAAACATTAGTTCCTTTGCGTTGAATTAAGGGTGAATGTATCAAATAGATTTTTCATCGTGAGGTGGTCGGAGGTGAAAAACAATCCTTTCATCACTAGAGGCCTTCATTGAATAGTTGCGAATGTAACAAATCAAGTCCTTCCATTTATTTTGTATTTTATGGCTCCATTAGCCCATGATTTATAGGCACAGGTTTCCTTTCATCTCTCTTCATCCCTTGTTCTTGTCCTTCATTTTCCTATTTAGTCATTATCCCATTTCCATTTCCATCCCTTGTCATATACTACAAGTCTACAACAACCATACATTTTGTTAAGGCTTACTCTTATTGTATCTCCCAGGACCCCCACTCCATAGCCATAGAAATCTTATTAAGGGATTGCCCCCTTGAATTGGAGAAGAGCTAACCAAAAGATAGGGTGAGAGCTACTGAGGTGAGAATGGGTAGCCTTACTGAGTTGCACAAAACTAGCCCCTTGATGCTTGGAACATTACATCATATGGGGTGCTATATTTTGTTGTAACATAAATTATTAATTCATTTTAGCAATTACATGAATTTAGAACTAGACAAGCAATTTCCTCTTATATACATATTTAAAATACTTCAAAACTTTATTGCTAGTATGATCATCTAAACAACTCAGAAAATAAGAATACATAGGTAATTCCTATGAACTGGAACCATCAAACTAATGCTTTTTCATATCCAAAAACAAGATCGTTTATAATATTAAGAAAAAAAGGAAGTAGGAGTGAAGTCAGACATACCTGCAGAAGCATGTGTAAGAGATAAATAAAATCAGTGAAACTTCTCAAGATAGTAACAACTATTGCTGCCGTGACATTGACTGTTATGCAGACATAGCCCTGATATTTGAAATAACAAGATCAAGAAATATTAGTATACATCTGAAGCTATGCTTCCAAACTTTGTAATTACAAGCTATTAAGACTTCAATAAAACACCAAATTATCCCTTTCTTGTCAAAATTTAGATGCCCTGAAATATTGAGTCCCAAAAACCTACTAATAAAATTAAATAACAATCATGCCACTGCTTTGCACAAAGAGTTTGATTCTTAGAAACTCAGTCACAAGTGAAACAAAAATTGGAGCCAACTATACCATTTAAATGTAGAATGTATGAGGATAGATTTCTAATTTTCCAAGCCAATGGAAGCAATTACAAAGCAAAGCGAATGAAGGATCCAAGAAAAAACTATGATGCAATGATGCAGTCCACATGACCTGAGATCCCTTGGCTAGGGTTCTACATTCCACTTGTTGGGTGTGGTGCTTATATTGCAAACCGTTATCTGTTTTGGGTTTGATGCCTTTGATGACTACACAATGGAAAGTCCTAATACTAAACATGATATCTCAATATTATACAACAAATTTCATATCATTTTTGTTAGGGTCTTGCTGCCTCAAAATCCAGCAGGTCTTCTGAGAGGGCTCACAAGACAAGAACTAGACCAAAGGACAACCATGAGGTGGAGGCTACCTGTCACCATAGCACTCCACCTCTTTCTCTTAAGTGGACTTTCACCACAAGGGAGGTTCCCCGATATTGGTCACCTAATAGGTATTCTAAGCCTATGCCTCAAAGGTGACAAATGGATAAGCTCAAGAAGAGCACTCAACTTAAGGACAAGGCTCAAATCAACAAAAACAAGGAAAAACGTCGACTTCAAGAGGCCTATCAAGGGCACTTATGACCTAGGATTTAATCAATAAGAAAGGGTAAAGGCTTTACCAAGGTGCATAAGACCAAGAAAAGACTTGCTAACAATTGATTTGATCAACAATCAGAGCAACTAGCCTTCAAAAAGCCCTAAGTTGAAGCCTAAGGTTAGGTTAGGGTTTAACTAGGGAAAAAATTACCTAGGGCTTGTGACGTCGGCCTTAAAAGTGGAAAATTAAATGTGGAAAGGCTGGATTTTGATGCAATGAGACTTAGTCCATGTGTATAACCTCACCATAGGCCAATGCACTCCTCCCAGTTGAATCTAGCTCTATGCCCTAGCCTAACGATTTGCCCTGAAGGGCCAAAAATTGTAGAAGAGGGGAAATTTAAGTTTAGAAAGGTTTTTGATGATGTGTGATCACCTATGTGGATGCTATTGCTTGATCCTTCGGTGATGGAGTCTAAGCGCAACCTACTAATGTAAATATCAAACCCTAGTATGGAGTAAGGACAAGAGAAACTTAGATTTCAAAACCCTAGCTACCACTTTATGAGGGGCTAAAATCATGAAGAGAGCTTTCATGAAGATCTTCAAGGGATGTCATACATTCTCTAGTTAAAACATGCAATACCTTACCAAGCTTCCATAAAAAAACGTTCAATTTAACAAGAACATAGATATTAGAAACCCTAGCAACAATCATTCCATGCAATAACCATCAAAAATTAACCAACAATAAACAATACTTACAAGATGTGCATGAACAAGTCCTTTATTATCCCCAAGTGATGTCTCCACTGTTAGTTTTTGTAGCATCGGATGTGTTCTAGCCACGAAATTTTGTGGAAAGTCTAGAATACATCAGATCTCCAAAACCCAAAAAGCGTTTCTGGAAATTCCGCCTAGAAGTGTCTCAATTAGATTATTAACTGATTTTTTAGATATTTCCTAAGTCTAAACTTAGGGAATATTGTTAATTAATCAGTATTAATTGAGATAAGGTGAGAATCATCTAGAAACTCACTCGAATCGATCCAAAAATGATCCTAGTCATTGATTAAGTTTTAATCTTGGTCGTTCGTGCTCCAACAGTGGATTATAAGAGGAAGTCGATGTGGTGATGGAGAATCATCCAATGCAGATACTCAGTTGCCCAGGCAATTCGATTTTCTCAGTAGCAACAGCTCAGCAGAGAAGATAGAGCCAAAGGGTGAGTAGTAGGGGATTTTTCCAGTCCCAGTGAGTGCAAGGCCGAGAAGGCATCGAGAGGTCCAGAGAGGCAGCACAGTGCTTCAAAGGGAGTCTGCAATTTTACTGAGGAGCAGTTGAGATCCAGTGCCAGAAGCCAGGGTTTGAGTCCGAAGGACCAAAGGGTCGAATTTCCAGTCGACAAAAGGTCAGAAGGAGGAGGTGACACAGTTCCTTGAGCTGTGACGCAGTGACTGCGTGAGCCGACATAGAGAGTGCGCAAAGATAGCGTAGGGCAACTCATCCAGAGCTCGGATCAGTGTCGTATCTCCAGTGACGGTGTGAGATATTTTCTCACTACCTCTTTGCCAATTTATTCTCTGTATCGGATAGCCAGTTCGGGCATCCAATGATTTGTACTCAAAAAACTATTGCTTAATAATAAAACCCTCAGTTGTTGCACTAGTTTTCCCGTATTGAGTTTTTTCGGGGACATATGTCCAAAAATAATGGTGTATGTGTGCGTGTGTTTATTTCTTTCTTGTGCAATATTTTATTTCTGTAGTATTTTATGTTGTGAAGGCTGCAGTAGATTTTATTTCAATGTTTACTGTGTAACACTGTAAATAACTTGATTCAAAAATTAACAAGTAGGTGAAATTTAATCAGTTGTTGCAGTAGGGATTCGGGGTCACCGAATTTTCACAGAAAAGAGGAATAGCACAATAAATTCTTCAGCATAGCCATGGACAGAAGTAACATCCAAGAGACTTCAGATTTGTCTTCCAGATTGGAGGAAAAATTTGCTTGCTTAGTAGGATCAGCTTTACAGGGAATCTGGTATATAGACAATGGAGCATCAGCTCACATGACAGGGGTCAGAGAATATTTCTCTAGCTACAAAGAGGAGCAGATAGACTTCCAGATTACTATGGGAAACAAAACAAAATGTACTCCAGTAGGGAGAGGTTCCATAGATTTTCAAAGGGAGTCAGGAGCAAGCACCAGCGCTAAGATGTGTTGCATGTGCTGGAATTGGGTATGAACCTGATTTTAGTAACCTAGTTACAGGATAAGGGGTATGATATTCACTTCGTAGAGAAGAAAGTGTATGTCAAACACCCGAGCTAGAAAATGGTAAGACAGATTGGAGTTCGAAGTAACAGATTGTACCAGTTACAAATCGATTCTCCAATGGCACTAATAGGCAGTGACAGTAGCAATGGGAAGAAGTTGAATGAGTTATGGCATAGGAGAATGGGACATCTACACCATGGAGCACTTGGGATGATCAGAGAAACCGTAACAGGGGTTCTTGAACTTGGCACGAAACACGATGATGTGTGCGGAGGATGTGAACTTGGAAAGTATGCTAAGGTAGCATTTCCAAGAAGTGACAGCAGAGCTAATGGCGTGTTATGACTCATACATTCAGATATTTGCGGTCGGATGTCCACTAGAGCTCTTAGTGGTGCCAAATATTTCGTCACCTTTATTGATGACCATTTGAGGAAAATCTGGATCTACTTCTTGAAGACCAAGGATGAGGTCTTCGATCATTTCAGGGAGTTTAAAGCTCTCGTGGAGAATGCGACAAGGAAGATGATCAAGGTGCTTTGCTCAGATAATGGTGGAGAATATATTGATAAGGACTTCACAGATTTCTGTGTGAAGGAAGGCATCAAGAGAGAATGGATAGCTCCATATAATCCACAGTAGAATGGTGTAGCGGAGCGGAAAAACAGAACCATTGTTGGAGTTGCAAAGGCTATGATATAGGACCAGCATCTACCCAGATTTCTATGGGCATAAGCATGTAACACGACAATATACATTCAGAACAGGACTCATAGAGAATTAGGGAAGAAAATGCCAGAAGGAGTCTTCATAGGGAAGAAACCAGAAGTAAGCCACTTCAGAAGTTTTGCCAGCATTGCTTATTGCCACATGTCAGATGATAAACAGACCAAACTGGATCAGACTGCAGAGAAGGGGTTCTAAGTTGGGTACAACGAAACCTCAAAGGTATAAAGAATTTACATTCCTAGCAATAGGAAGATTGTAGTAAGGCGAGACGTAAACTTCATGGAGGACTGAACTTTCAGGAGATCTCATGAGATGCCTGCAAGTGATCAGAATCAGTCAGCAGAAGCTCCTTTAGTCCAGCAACAGGGGTAGCCACAGAGGCAGCCAGTGGGACAGGTAGGAGGACAGTCAAAAGGATCAGTTACTGTGACCAGTACCAGTATTTCCTCAGGTGTAAGAAATCTGGGGAGTTCTCAGCAGATGGAGCAGCAGAGACATGTTGAGGAGGAGCTGGCAAAACCTCCCACGACTAGTGGTCGAGCCAGAAGAGAGATTCGTCAAACATTGAGAGATTCAAAGGAGTTTATTGGAACTCCTAGGACAAGCAAAAGAGAGCGCAAAAATCCTAACAGGAACCAAGCATTGGTGGCTCAGGTTACAAAACATTCCAGATTTTCGGAGGCCGCATAGCATCAGGTGTGGGTAGATGCCATGGTAGAAGAGTATAGCTCTAGCATGATGAATGATGTTTGGGAGGTAGTGCCAAAGCCGGAAGACAAATCAGTTGTAGGTTCTAGATGGATCTATAAGATCAAATATGCGGCAAATGGCAGTGTAGAAAAGTACAAGGCTAGGTTCATGGCAAAGGGGTATGCACAAAAAGAAGGGATAGATTATGGGGAGACCTTCGTCCCTGTTGCCAGATACACTTCTATCCGGTCAATTATATCTTTAGCAGCTCAAATGGGATGTCAGATTCACCAGATGGATGTCAAGACAACCTTCTTGAACGGGGTGATAGAGGAAGAAATGTACATAGAACAACCAGAGGGCTTTGAGACTCATGAGAGGCACACTCATGTGTGCAGATTGAAGAAATCTCTATACGAACTCAAGTAGGCTCCTAGGGCATGGTATGGTAGGATTGACAACTACTTGCAGCAGATGGGATTCATCAAGAGTGACGCAAATCCCAACCTTTACTATTTGATGGTAGCGGGTGAGCCACTCATTCTAGTTTTCTATGTGGATGATCTCTTTTTGACAGGATCGTCAAGGGTCATAGAGGATTGCAAGAGGAACCTGGTAGCAAAAATTGACATGAAGGATTTGGGGTTGATGCACTATTTTCTAGGATTGGAAGTGTGGCTAATGGATTTGTTGCACTCCTCTTACACCCTCTTACACGCATTAAAGACTCGTCATAGCACTCCTCTTACACACGTTAAAGTCTCGTCATAAAAGATTCCTCTTATGCACTCTTCAATGCATAAGTTATACTCTCTCCTTCAAGGCATGTGTACTCCTCTTTATGGCATGAGTTACAAAGGCAAGCATACCTCTTTTATGGTATAACTTACAAAGGCAAGCATACCTCCATAATGGCATGAGTTACAAAGTCATGTTTTCCTCCCTAAATAGCATATGTAACTCCCCCTCAAGGCATTCGAATTACTCCTCTCCTTCATAACTCAAACTCCTTGCTCCTCCTATATATATGTGCCTCTCAACTTCACTCTTACTCACTTGTGCATTATGAAAGGAGACTTTGAACTTGTGAAAGAGAGAGTTGGAGAGACCAACGAAGGATAGAGAGAGTGAGAGAGAGAGACTTGGAGTGTAAGAGCAGAACTTGGTGAGCTAAAGTGATTCAGTGTTTGCATTAGTTGCAGCTATCAAAGATCTTCTTCAGATTTGGGTGAACTTCTTCATTATTTCATTGTGTTACGTTTCTCTATTGAACAATTGATTTCTAATAGAAGAAGAATTTGGTTGGGTTTTCCCCCTGTGAGTTTTGCCCTGGCCGTTGGACCTAAATTTCTATATCTCTTATCGTTCTTGACTGTCATTTATTTTGCATATGGTTTATATGGTGTATGTTCTATCTAAAATTGCTTAACTGAATTTGCAGCAAGAAGAAGTTTTGTTTTAAGTAATTGTTTCAACATAGAACATCTAGTTTTCAACAAGTTTCCCTCTCCAAGGCCTGCTAGATTTTGAGGCAACAGTAAGCATACAAGTTTAGAAAAAAAACATCAAAATGAGCAAACGGGTTGACTTTTGTGGAGAAAAATGTCAATACAAACCTACTTTTTGTCACTGAAGGGGCTGTGTTGGGTATTATTCTGGAGCCAACCTGTTTTCCATTTCTGTTTGCACCAACCTATACATGAGCAACTATGCTTGGGCCGACTTGTGTTGATGTGTGAAATGCTATTTAAGTGTCCTCCAATGCACCATTCTGAGATTTGACATCAGATCATCTGAGGTGGTGTTCTGTACTTTAGTTTCAAGGGTGAGTGACAAGCATGCTAAATTTCCCACACTGACTTGGCCAAGTAAAGTTTGAGTTCAACCATATTCACATAAATACTGATTTTGTGATTCCTAATTTCTAGCCACTCCAAAATATACTTCGCCTTCCCGTTCATGATCAGCTTAATGGTCAAATTTTGGAAAGTTTGTTGTTGGCAACTTTTGCCCATCATCACAGGCATACTTTCAGCCTCTATGCAAGTGGAAATACTTCAGAAAGGCTAATCCAAATCTGTTTTCAAGCAGTGAAACAACAATGAAAGGGCACTTTATAATTCATCATCAATGAGTTAGCTGTGGGAAAAAAGCAATAATATCCTTAAGATTTCAGTGGTCTGTCATAGCGTAGTAATAACATTATAACTACGACGAAGGAATTTCACAAGAATGCCAGACAGAGTTGACTGAAGGCTCACCCACAAATATTCCTATGATGAGATCTGTTGCTAGAGGCTGAGAAATTTGATGTGATTGACAAAAATTTCTCTCTAAAATCAAATGAAAAGGATGGCAAAATATGACCCTTACCACTGTTCTACAGGACATTTACCCAACTCAATCTTCTTAGAATGTTTAATAATCCTACCAAACAGGAAGCTTAAAAAGAGTTGTCGCTGCTAGTTTTGCCTAATAGGAAAGTGAGTTTGATGTTTCGGGTGTAATCAACAATTTTGTTAATTCTATCAAGACTTAAAAGCATGATTGCCCTAAAAGGACGAATTGGCTGCTATATCCAGTCATAGCATGCAAAGGGGATTGAAAGAAAATAGTTGTTGCCAAAACAGCTAGGCAAGGAACCCAACTCAACTCATTCATCATAATTAGCATTTTCTGAGTTTGTAAAAACATTTCCTTCGTTTAATTTACATAGTTTTTCCTTGCATAAGAAGTATTCTTTGGAACCTTTCTCTTCAATGGAAATTCACTAGACTCAGCGATATTTAGCAACTTTTATCTTTTGAGGATAAATTCCCCTGTCAAATATGCATGCAAATACCATTCACATGAAAGATATGTCACCTGTGTGGTGGTTATCATTCCTGAGCAATAAGATAAACAATGAATCAACGAGTATAGCAGCTGCAGTGTCGAGCGTATTTCAGGAAACATTACACAATATATCAGAGATCAGCATTTTTTGAGAACTAAACTGTTAACAGATATTGGAAAACTCAGATTTCAAAGTAAGAGTTTCCAAACAATAGTTTGCTGCATTGCTGGAATTAATAACAGTCACCAGAAACAGTGCCCAAATCAGTAGATGAGATGCTTTGGATGGCAATGACCATCAGTGCAATTAGAAAAAAAACTATTTGTATGCTACAAAAGGTCATCCAAAAGCAAAAAACAAACCACAATTGGCAGGCATGCAGAGACTCTGAGTACATTTTCTTTCTTCATTCAACAGTCAGAAGTGGAATTGGATTCCATATATGTAAAAGGAGATAACAGGAAAGGGTTAGACAGTGCTTCTCAGAGCATTTGTAGCAGTGGAGTACCCATCATGTTTTCACCTTCCAAACTCTCACACCACTACCACCTCTGAATAATATATAATCTCACAAGATCTAAGAATATAATCTAAAGCTTTGAGGTTATTATGATCATTTACTCAAAGCTCACACACATTTATCTTTGCATAGATTATGGAAAAAATAGGAAAATAAGTTTTCAAACAGTGCGTATAACCTATGTGAGAAGGCGGCAATCACATGGCTTGTGTGGATAAAATACAAATACACCTGAGTGGAAATACTGTAGACTAATGAATCGACAAAATTGTTAAAACAAAGGGAGTCAAAAGGGATCATGGATTTGCATCTACAAACAATTTGAAGTCATATATGTGTAGTCAAATCCATAGACTATTGTGCATGGAGATGGACGTTAGACTTGTACATATTAAGGGTTCAACAGTATATGTTCATGGACGCATGGAATAGAGTATGAGGACCCCTAATTGAGACCACACGGGCAATAAATTTCGATAAAATCTATTCTTGCAAATCTGGGAAGTTGCAAGGTAGTCATATACATAATATTTATGAGATTATTTACATGCATAAAATCTGCAAGTGTCTACAAATGGGAAAGAAAAACAATCCACTCAAACAGTAGAAGGCCAACAATTTACACACCAAAGTTGTCCAAGTAATTAGAGATGATGAAAGGAAACCCAAATGCAGTGAACTAAAGGCCATCGTTAGAAGAAGGTAATCCAATACAAAGCAGAGAAACGATGAACTATAAGTATTATTGCTCACCTTTATATAAACCCAAGGCTAGTTGCAAGATTGAAGCGAAGTTAACAGAAATAAACAGCATAAAGCCCAGAAGGCTAAAGTATGTACGAGTCATATTCAGTTAATCTACAGTTTTTGAAAATTGAACAGGATGAAAATTACCTGTCCCACCGAGAATAAGAAGAAGAAAAGAGGGTCCACAAAGATAGCAAAAAGGCAAGATATTACAAAGAACCGATTCCACCGCTGAACTACTTTAGTGTGGGGGTTCATTACAGGTGGAAATGGATACTTTCTCCATCCAACAAGTTTCACATGCATAATTTTGGCTCCACTAAAAAATGCATTCTTCTGATCCAAAGACATAATATAATAGTTAGTATAATAGCAAGGATAGCTAAATTTTAAATTTTAACTCTGTTAATTAAAGAAAATTTTCTGTTAATTATGTAAAAGTATCTATGATAATAAGAGAAAATATAATGCGAATTTACGTATTTCATCAAACATGGGCTGCTGACAATTAAAATGTATCCCTCAATTAAAATAAAAAGGTGAAAATCTTACAGAGGGTGGGATAGATACCGATGCACCAGCGGAAGTGAAGTAGCTAGGACAAATCGTACAGTACGGATTGTCACATATGCCAAGAGGTCCAGACATTAATAAATGTCCATGCTTTGATAATGGATTCTCCTGCTCCGGAACATCTACACGTGCTTCTCGGCATCCATTTTCTACAGGTATGTCCATCATCTTGAGCCGTCTTGACTTTGAACATTCAATAAAATGCTTGTAATATAGTTCAGTCACTGATGAGATTGAAATGTCAGTAATCATCAGTATCAGAGATCAGAGATCCTGCACATCTTGTTTCAATTATGCCGTAATTTAAGAGACCAAATAGCAAAAATTTTGTGTATATCAAAAACAACAGAATTGCAGTGAAATTACAAGTACAGTGCTGCAAATGAAATTAAAAAACAAGCAAAAGGAAAAGATAACCTAATGTATAAAGTATAAGCTCTAATGACTCAAAGTCAAACTAGAACATAATGCTATAGCACAGAGTACAAATAAATGAGCCTGAAGGTTCCAAATGTCTTTTGCTTGAAGACAAAGAGGGGAGTCTGTCCACTATGCAACTCTCCTACCATCCAAGTCCAAAGTAAACGAGCCTTGGGGTACCAAATGTGCATCCCCAAAAGAAGAAGAGGGGAGGCTGTCATTCTCTGAAGCAATGTTGCACTAATCGTTATCAGGATATTATTGGCGCGGGGAAAAAATCGTAACTTACAAAAATATTCATTTTTTTGCAATTTTTTTAATATATAAAGCATCTACAGCATAAAATAAATACATTGACACATAAATATGATAAAAGAACTAATATATAAGATGTTTAATATCATTTCTAGTGCCACATCACACATAATAGTGAATCATGTCATGAATAGTAAGTCCTGACTCATGACTCCCAACTCAGCCTCAAAATATCAACAAAAAATATAATAATGTATCTCATATCATGAGTCAATAATGTCATATACAATGAAAATGAACCAAATAACTAAAGTCTAATACTATTGATTTCCTTTGCCCCTCTAGATGTAGATGTCGGTGGAGTTGGCAGTAGACTCTGTTGTGCTCTAGACGCTGAAGAACTAGGAGCTACAGGAGGTAGACCACGTCCTATACTTGTGACAGGGGTAACTTGGGTCCCCTCCTCATAAAAAATAAAAAAACAAAAATAAATAAATTTCCGCGATTTTTTCAAAAATCGATATTTTTTCATAAAAATCGGCAAAAAAAAACCCCGATTTTATCTTCTTTTTGAAAAAAATCACGATAAAATGATTTTATTGCGATTTTTCAGCGATTAGTGCAACACTGCTCTGAAGCAACACTCATACCATCAGATGCCAAAGCAAAGAAAATCTAGATATAAGACTATATGGATAGACTAGAACTAGTCCAAGGACTGTCTCTTTGTCTAGAGGAGATGCCCCACAGCTCAAAATTGGAGGAAGTCAACTGTCTTGACTACATGCTTATCTAATAGGTGCTATCTCAAGATAGGGAGATAGGGAGCATCCCTGCTCCACCCCATCAATGCTCCTAATGAGACAAATTAGTTTGTGAGTTGTGTGATGGCAGCCAAGGATGGCCTCATAGAGATACATGATTGTAGTGAGGAGAATCACTAAGATACCAATATCCCTAATCGTTTAAAAGAGGGCCTCCTTCAAAATAGAGTCAAAATACTTTTGAAACTCTACAAAGAAACAAGAGATTTCAGAAGAGCAATGCCTCACCTCCTCAATAATGCTCAAAGGGTGAAGATATTCCCCAAAGTTTGATACCTCGATTTGAAACCCCCTTATCCTCTATCCTGAAGTTTTCTCCACTCCAAGTCCTTAAATAATATCAAGTAAAGGGTGGCGGCATAGATCTTCAAGAAAGTGTGTCCACTATAATCGTCCTATAGTTGTTCAATTAAGTATTGTTGAGACATATACCTTGAGCAAGAACTTTTAGCACAAGTTCACTGTGAACATGTAGGAAGTGGTTCAAGATTTATTTTTGGTGACCACCTTGGACAGGTGACCACTAATTCTATCTTGTAATTTCACTTGAAAATAAATATGAAAGTCTTATGTTTTTAAAGTCAACTAGTCTTAGGAATCTAAATGAAATGTTCTAGAAATTAAAGAACAGCAGTGACTTGGATTAGGATTTAAGCTTAAAAGTACATTTCATGATTGAGATAGGTGCAGCTAGGATTAAGGACATTGGTTGCTAGGATTGATGAGATTAGTTTCTTCTCCCAAAGAATAAATAAGACAAGATAGGAGAGGACACACACATGAGAAGAAAGCAAGAGCGTTGAAGGAAGGACAAGTGCAACTGAAAGAGAAGAGCAGATTTGCTGAAAAGACCAGCAAGTCAAACTTCCCAAGCTAGCCTCAGTCAACCTGTGGTCAAACTGCCCAGAACCAGGCCGAATTTTGGCCTCCTGAAGCTGCCCAGAAATCTCGGCCTGCTGTCCAAAAAGATGCCCAGAATATTCAGTCAGCCAGACAAACACTGTGGCCCACATGTGCGAGGTCAACACTGGTCAAAATGATGATCTGCTACAGAAATTTGTTTCTTGAGAAATTTGGCTCCTTCCAGAGATTTCTTCTCTCTCCTTTCCACGTGTGAATAGAAGAATAGATGCTTATGATATTATCCGAATTGGTCTTCAAGTGATGAGGTCAAATGGCACTATATAGAGATTTGGGGTGCCCCAAAAAGGTGTGTCTCCTTCGCTGGGCCAACTTGAATAGTTGGAACCAATTTGACTTTTGGAGGCAAAATAAATTCAAATTTTTATTTTAAATTCCCTCCTTTTTATTTTTCTTTAAGGGCTGACTTGAGTTCAATTTTGAATTTTTCCTTATTATTTTGTGGGCTAATGTAGTTGGGGAATGCCTCCCATAGCTACACAAAATTCAACACATACATCTTCAAATCTAGTCATACTATGAAAATTCGAAAACCCGAATCCTATTGCAGCAATTGGAAATAATTCTCCTAATTGTTAAATTAATTTTAACAATTTATTTATTGTTTTCTACAACAAATACTAAACCAATCACAGTGCAACCTACACAAATAAACTGCGGAAGAAATACTAGTGCACACATAAAATGAGACAGTTATTTTTGGACCAATGTCCCCGAAATAACCCAACTTGGAAAACCGGTGCAGCAGCTGAGGGATTTATTATTATGCAGCAGTGAAATAATCTGAGTACAATTGGATGTCAAAACTGGCAATCCTATAGAGAAAAAACTAGCAAGAAAAATCTAGTGAGGAATTTCTTCACTCCACAGGGAAATATGGGCTCTGACCTCAGCGCAAGTTGAGCCATCCAAACTGGCTTTGCACAACTACTGTGTCGCCCTAGCACAGTGACTTCTGCACTCAGCGCGAACTAGCTTCTCCTTAAGCCGTCTAGTCTACTGTTGTCTAGGAAAGTGTCTCTCTTGGCCTCCGGAACCTCTGCCCAGCTTCTGGCATTGAAACTCATATTTCCCCAACAATTTCGAAAATGCCTCTAGAGGCCACTGCGCTGCTCTGCGTCAGCCTCACTGTGGCTCACTTGTCTCTCTGCAAATGCACTCACAGGAACTGAATCCTTCCTCTGGCATCACTGTCCCTGCCCCTCTCTCACTGCTTCGATTTCTCTAGCTCTTTCTCCGGCAAATGGATGCTGCTACTCAGGAAATCAATCTGCTCATGAAATCGAACTACTCAAGTGATTTCTCCAAGCCCCATCGACTTCTTCTTGTAATCCTCTGTTGAAACTTCAACGGCCAAGATTAGATCTTAATCCATGGCTAGGATTAACTTGAAGTCGATCCGTGTGGGTTTCTAGAACATTCACATCATAACTTAATCAATTTTATTAATTAGTCATATTCCCTAAGTTTAGACTTAGGAAATATCTAAAAACTGACTAATAATTTAATTAAGTCATTTCTAGGCGGGATTTCCAGAAATGATTTATGGGTTTTGGAAATCTTATGTATTCTAGCCTCTCCACAAAATTTCAAGGCTATAACACCTCTGATGCTACAAAAACTAACACATACACCTTAGGATTTGGCCATACAGTGTATTGCTCAAGAGTGCTTCAGTGATTGGGAGGGCGAAAGAGTGATTTGTTGTCTAAGAAAGGCAGAAATAGAGTAAGTTGTACTATTGTAGCTATGCTGCTATACCCTCTTTCCACAAGTCATACATTGTTTGTAGTGATTTTAACAACTGTACAACTACTTCTTTAAGTAGGCTATAGAGGTCACCTTGTAATAACAGATCAAAGGAATTAAAAGCTTAATCGAAGGAGAAATCCATATGTATGTGTTTTTTTCCTTCAACTGTTCATTTTTCAGCAATTGTGTGATTGACGCAAAGTTCAGAAATTTAGTTTTCTATTGTTAAATAAATTCTATTTTGAGTTCTTTAATGAGAGAACATTAGGACAACAATTACCTAGGCTTGAAAAATTCACATAGTATTAGAGGAGGCTCTTGATTGAGATTCTTGAAGATCTACAAAGGTAAATCAACTATAGAAAAGAAGGGACCAACATTTAGAGGGCTTGAATATTCCTTTTCTAAGCGAAACCCCCATGATGTTGTTCTACACTCCGAGACCTTTCAAATGATGCAACAATCATGTCAATCGAAGTTCATATGCAAAATTTATCCCTCCTGCAAGTTGACCACCGTGGTACGAGTGAATGCCAAGACAGCCCTCATTACTCACACATGTGGAGCTAGCCATGTGAGGACTTTCAAGATTCTAGAATGTACAAAACCTTATCACATCAAGGGTTGACGAAGTCAAACACTTAACCCTACATGGATATCAGGCTATGTTAAATACTAGGCCGCTAGGAGGACAAGGGGTTTCGTTCTTTTGCATTGTATTTATTCCATAGTTGAGAAAAATATTTGAGAGTGGTATTTTCAAAGCATACCAGAGGAGGGGGATCCTATAACAACTATTAAGGCCACAATGTCAAAAGTCAACTCCACAGTGTTGGATTTTAAGCACAAGCACAAGATTTAAGTATAAAAAAATACTGGACTAGCTACTACAAAAACAAGAAAGAAGAGAGAGTAAAATTGCTGAAAAAATTGACTAAGTAACCAAAAAGACAATTCAAATTACTTATAAACTTTGATCTGATATTATTGCTGAACATGAATACAATAAATAGCCTCTCCAAGAGAGAAAATCAATTCAAACTAGGTTGGGGTTTCCTTGTGCATGCACTCAGTTAAGTAGTTAGCATTGCTAGAATAGCTAGTAAGTCAAAAATGTAGTGTAGACCCTATATTAGAAAAATATTTGTGATAGTATTAACTAAAAGCAAGTGGAGTTAAAATTGAGGTAATAATCCTCATATGCAATAACTACCCAAAAATTAAGATTGAAAGACAACAAATAAGGTAGGTAGGTGAGTGGATGTTGATACTTGTAACTCAGGAATGTAATTTTGCACAAGCTCAAGTGTCTAGGCATGTAGAAGTTGCCCAAAGTCTTTTCAGGATACTTGTTCAAGTATTGAGTAAGTTGCTTTTGTAACTTAGCCTAAGTCTAACTTAGGAAAAGCACACAATTAGTTATGGTGGCTATTGAACTAAAGAAACTTAGGAAAAGTAAAGTATTTACTTTAGTGATTATGTTTTACTATTGATCTCCGATGAGGTAAGATCTAATCCCAGCCATCAATTACTTTCGAGATTAGGGTTAGAAATTTAAGTCAATGAGAAGTTATAAAAGCAAAGGAGAAGAGAAAGATACACCACAGCGTGAGCACAAGACTTGAGAGGACATCTCAATGATTGGGTGGAGGATTTTTACTCAAGTGTGCCAGGTCCAAGGAAGGTGTTGTGGTGTAGCATAGAAGATCCAGATCAACCAAGCAGATCAAGGAGAGATATAGGGCTTGATCAGCTAGATCAAATCTAGGGTATTTTTTTTTTGTAAATTCCTTAGTTGGGCCATTATCCCAAGACTGGAGTCCAAGTAGGTTCAAATTATTGATTTTAATGAAAAACTATTGATTGGATAGAATTTGTGTGTGTCCGATGTGTGATTGAGATTGGTTAACATTTTGCTTTCGTTGAATATTTCATTAAGAACCTAGTTGTGCTTTTATTCCATAGATCTATGACAAAAGTACTAGGAATTAATTGTTAGACACTAGGTTCAGAATTAATAGTGCAGAAAGTGATTAAGTAGGTTGTCTCTAGAAATAAGAGAGGAAATTCATATTGGATCTTAAGGATAAGGAAATTCACAATAATAAAGAAGAAATAGCCATGTTATAGCCCAAACAATGCCCAATCACTACCACTTCTCATCCTAAGTGTCACAGAGGGTGTGCAGCACTGACGAGTTTTCATCGTAAGGCACATAACTACTTACTCCCGGACTACGCCTCTAGCCTATGTGTCTCTTAGTGAAGCCACTATCAACTTGCGGAATAAGTTTTCTAGCAACTTCAACACAATAGCCCTTCATTTATCTTTCAACACTTAGTCTATTTTTCAATTTACTTCATTCACATAAATGAACATAAACAAAAGACAACAATGACAATAACCCTTGTTCTTTTATTAAACTTCAATATACAACTTACAGTAGTTTACATCAGGTGTCATTGGATTGAACCCCTGAGGTTCGCTACCACAATGCCCTTACAAAATTCTTCACAAAGACTTATGTGCAACCAAGGGCTCGCAACTCAACCAAAAACCAAACCCAGAATGAATGAAGTAAACTAAAAAATACACTGTATTGAAAGATAAATAAGGGCTATTGTGTTGAAGTTGTTAGAAAACTTATTCTGCAAGTTGATGGTGGCTTCGCCAAGAGACACATGTTAGTTTTTGGTAGCATCGGAAGTGCTCTAGCCTTGAAAATTGGTGTAGAGGCTAAGGCACATGAGTTCTAAAGAAACCAGAAACCGTTTGGTGAAATTCCACCCGGATTGTATTTTATAAAAATAATCAATATTTTTATGGGAGTTCCTAAGTCTAAACTTAGGAAAATTAAAATATTAATGGGTATTAATCAAAATATGGGTGAGAATGATCTAGAAGGCGGATCAAGTCATGTTTTAATCTTCGTTGTTGATTAGAGACTCAAGAGGAAAAGTATAAAATGGAGGCTTGGGGTTCATTTGGACACATACACAGAGGGAGAGAATTGATCTAGAGTTCGATTTTTGGGGCTAGGAAGCTGAGAAATTCGAACTAAGAGATCATTCAGCAGCAGAGAGGCAGTGAGAATCGGGAAGGACTTTCCAAAGAATACTGACAGAGAGGCACATAGAGCTTGCAGAGAGGCAGTGCAGTAGCTGGGAGAGCTGATGTAGAAAAGCTACTTGTCACGCAGAATTTAGAATTGTCGGAACAGCCGAAACTGCCGGGAACTACCAAAACTGCCGGAAACTGTCGGAACAACCAGGAAAGATGATGCAGAGGCAACACGGTAGCCGAGAGAGCTGATGCAGAAAAGTTGCACGTCACGACTGTCGGAATTGGCGGAACTGCCAGAACAACCGAGAGAGCTGACGCATAGGATAAAGAAGGTGACACAGGGCTGACGTAGAGCCAGCGTAGAAATAGTCGAGGTAAGCCAGTCTTGTGCCAGATCAGCGGGAAATCTGTTGGGTGAAGTGAGGTAAAACTCACTTAGATTTTCCGCCAATATTTTCTCTGTAAAGGGTTGCTAGATGAGCATCCTAGACTTGTATTCATATATTTCTCCTGCATAATAATAAACCCTCAGAACTGCTGCACCAATTTTCCCGCATTGGGTTTTTCCGGGGACTATTGTGTCCAAAAATAAGTGTGTCCTATGTATCTTGTTCTTTGCTCTATTTTCAGTTTCATGAGATCAAATATTTAATTAATGTAGGTTGCATAAGTAATTTTCTTCAGTATTCAGAAGAATAACTTGATGAATGTAATTTAAAATCAAGTAGGTGAAGTAGATTCAAATTTGTTGCAGTAGGGGTTCCTTCAGAGTGTAGGAATTTTCACAACACATAGGCTAGAGGCGTAGTCCGGGAATAAAGTAGTTGTGTGCCTTATGACGAAAACTAGTCAGTGTTGCATGCCCTCGGTGGTCTAGGTGGTGCAATCATTGTAGGGTCGTTACTATACTAAAAATAGACAACACTAAAAATAGGTTATGATACCAAATGATAGGGAAGGTCTAGTAATGAATGAAAAAGTGGCCATATCAACCCCTAATGATATATGAAAGAGGGTCAAATGATGGCCTAAGTGAGGTTCTTATAAGATTGTGATGAAATCCTAAGTGCAATGTACCCATCGTCCCCCCGAAACGCAACCAAGGAGTATGCTAGTGAATGAGTTCCACAATTTTCAGCCATGTCAATTACTCATGTACAAGGGCTATGTAAAATAATCAATGAGTCTTGACGCTTTGCAACCATGTCAGGTACTCATGAAACAACTTATGCATGACACAATATGACAAAAGTGAGGTAAAGAGGGAAAATCCATATGGGAAAAACTCCCCCTCAAAGTATAATGCATATTGTCAACTATGAAATTGCTATAAAAAGGGATGTTGCTGCTGATCAACCCCATCATGAATCTATCTTCAAATCTCTCCTAGACCATCATATGCGAATCCTTTTGATATTGCTTGAACTTTGTACTTGTTAATATACCAGTGAGAGCTTATGGAGTACCAAAAAACTGAAAACTAGTTCTTTGTGACTCGGCAATTTCTCCCACTAGCTCACTCGCTACTATAGACTTTCCACAAAATTTTGATCTCCTAGTATGAACAATTTGAAAATGAATTTTCTTTTCACATAGACATGGAATTTCTCTACCAAATAGCAGCGAAATAGAACATAAATAATTTCGCAAATTCACACAACATAACACAACAATTTTCTAGGGAACCTAATAGGGAAAAACCTCGCTTGCTTGAGAATATTATTGAAGAAAAAATAGGCTACAGATCTCTTACAAATAATCCTCCTTCAATAGAGAATACAATCTGATCTCTCAAATTGAAACAACTCTGCAAGAATATCGATATGCTTGCCTCAACCAGCCCACAGTGCACACTAAACCCTGAAATCCTTGTGCATTCCTTAGGAAATAGGCCCCTATTTCCTAGCGCACTCGACCTCCTAAAAAAAAGGAAATTCCTCCTATTTTTGTGCGCACTTCCCAAGGGAAATTATCCTCTAACAATTCGCACAAGAAAAATTTCATGGCTCGTTCCTCTCACAAGCTCTCGTGCTCACACACTCGTGCTCGAGAATAATGAATACAAAGTGTGCCTTCCATCTCCTTATAAGCACTCTGATTTGGCTATTTTTAGTGAGCTTCTAAATTAGGAAGTTGAATTAGAGCTTTTCTAGTTAACAAAAGTCAACACACTTAGTTAATTGGATACTCCTAAAATTTAGGAGGCTAACTCCACTTAAGCATTCAATTCCCAATTTAACTCACACTAGAGGACAGATAACTTGTCCTCCACAAACTCGCACTAGTCAAACTGCTTCTTGAACTTGTCCTCATCGTTAGAACTCATACATGGCTAAAAAGATCTCCAAATCAATTCCTTGAATTAAGGCACAACTCAAGGAATCCATTCCTACACTACTTTTCAACACTCCCTCTTAGCAAGGAAGGGATTATATACAAATCCCAACTTATTTCTGTGATGAACAAAACTACTTCTTGCCAATGCCTTGGTCAAGATATTTGTTGTCTTCTCCCCTGTTGGAATGCACAGTAGCTTGACTATCCCTTTATGCACACAATCTCTAAGATGTTGATACCAAATCTCGATATGCTTTGAGCGATCATGAAACACTGGATTCTCAAAGAGTTTAATGCAACTCTGGTTATCACACTCTATCATGGTAGGCTCCATCCTCTGTCTGAAAAGTCCCACAAGTAACTTCCTCATCCAAATAGCCTCGCAAGTTGCCTAACAAGTAGCCATGTACTCGGCCTCTGCTGAACTGAGTGCGATTGATCTCTGCTTCCTGCAATACAAAGAAACTGCAGCTGACCCAATGTTGAAGATGCCATCTGAAGTACTCTTTCTATTTGTGGAGATCCCTACCCAATCTGCATCTGTGAAGCCCTCAAGCCTCACTCCATCAACCTGTTTGTACCACAATCCATCGTCTGTTGTGCCTCTGAGATATCTCAACACATGCTTTGTAGCAACCCAACACACACTGGTCAGTTCCACCATGAGCTGACTCAACTGGTTGACTGCAAAACAAATATCAGGTCGTGTGTTGACCAAGTACATTAATGACCCAATGAGTTGCTTGTATACTGTAGGATCCACTCGCTCTCCTCTGCCAACATCCACCTTCCTCCATTTTGTGACTAGAGGTGTGGCCATGGGCCTGCAATCCTGCATATGAAATCTCTAGAGAATATTTGTTGTGCACTTTCCTTGTCCCACGAAGATCTCACGATCACCCTACCAAACCTCCAAGCCAAGGAAATAGTGCATAAGCCGCATATCTTTCATCTCAAACTCCCTTGCAAGGTCCTCCTTTCAATCCTGGATCAAGCTCTCATCTCTAGTCAGTATAAGGTCATCAACACAGAGAACTAGAATGAGCGAAATCCCTCCAACCATGATGTAGTACAGGTTGGCATCCACCTTGTTGTCGCACAGATTGTCTGGGCAGCGCGACAACGCTCAAACCGGGGGCTGTCACCCTAATCCCCGATCCCTCTGTTTAAGCCGTCTCCCGAGGCTAAGGGGGGTAGACCCTATGGGATGAAGGAAGACCAACTGTGGACTAGTTGGGTTGGGAGACACAGCAAAGCGATACCAATACTTGATTGATTTTAAGAATTAATGTACCAATGCCTTATGGAGTTAACGATTAAATGATTATTTCTTAAATGTTGCAGAAATATAAACCATGTAAAACAATCATTTATCATCAAATAACCCAAGCGATGCAAGATGTTCGATAAATGCACAATGCTTTAACAATGTTCCAGCAATTAAACTTCAAAAAAAATCAAATGAATTTAAATGCTGACCAGTAACCACTTTCATATAGCTAACTTTAAATAAACATTTAAGTGCATTTAACTACAGAGAAGTGGAACATAGATACCACAAGAGACCAAAAAATGAATTGTCAATTTTTAATCAGTCTTTTTTTTTTTAAATAATTTCTATATTTTTTTTTTATTTATGAGATTTTTTTTATAAATTTTTTTTTTTTAGATTCTAAAAATAAAAACAAAACTAAAGTCTAAATAAATAAAATTTAATCTAAATTTAATCTAAATAATAATCTTAACTAAAATTAATTCTAAAACTAAATAAAAGAAACTAAAAAAAAAACTCTTTATGCATTTTTTAATTTTTTTATTTTTATGATCTGATTTATTTAAAACTAAACTAAACTAAATTCTAAAATCAAATAAATCTATAAAAAAAGGATGAACCATTAAAATCTAAATTCAATTTATTTTTTTTATGATTTTTTAATTTTTAATTTTTTATGATTTAAAATTTCTAAATTATAGAAAAAGTGAAAATCTAAATCTAATTAAAATTTAAATGAAACGGATTTTTAACAAAATTTTATAAATTTCAAAACTATACAGAAAATAAAATCAAATCTATTAAGAAAAAATTATTTCTAAAGCTAAATAACATTAACCCTAAGTTAAAACCTATGAAACCTAAAATCGAAATGCTAAATTCTACAACGCATAGAAGCAAAACACTGAGCGTATTTCTCTTTTTTATTGTTGTGTGTGTGCAGGTCTGGACTTGATGGCGGAAGGAAAACACGAGTTTTTTTACAGGTATGGCAAGGGCAGCACGCCAGTTGGACGCAGAGAGGATGGATGGAGAAGCGCGAAGGAGAAATGGAGCTGGCAAGGGATATGACTGCGCAAGAAGAAGAATACGCAGGTGGATCGAACTGTGGAGAGGCAGCTCACATGGAGGAGGTAGCACACAGATGGACAATGCATTGGCAGCCTGAAGCAGTGAAGGAGCCGCAGAATGGTTTGAGATTGCATGTTTTAGGGACGTATAGGCATCATGAAGCTGGGGTTTGGCACGCAGGATTAGTGAGGAAAACGCAAGGATGGACACTGCATGCCATAGCGTGAGAGTTTTGGCAGCAGAAAGGTGGAGGTTGCGGTGAGAAGGCAAATAGCCACACCGGCGTTCGATGTGATTTGCAGGTGAAGGCCGAGAACGATGTAGCAAGGGTTTTGAAGAGCAGCGTGGAAGGATGGCTGAGGTTAATAGCTGACTGCGCGTGAATGGGCAGCTGATTGAGATTTGTGTGGTGGCTGAGAATGCCAGAAGAAAATGCGGCAGCATGAGAATGAAATATTTGATGGCCAGTGTTGTAGCTTGAAGGATGCAGATCTGGAGGTCTGAACAATGCACACCTGAAACAAATTTCGAAATCCTTTTGCGAAAAAGAAACCCTCCAGGCAGTAGCAGAAAACCCTTGAATTTCCTCAGAAATTGTAAAAAATTTTAAATCAATCCGCTTTAGATTACCTGATGGAAACTCTGAAAAATTTTCAAAATCTGTACTTGCAACCTGCAATGGCAAAAAAAAAAAAGAACACCCAGAAATAAAATGTGCAAGGAAGAAATCTAAAACCGTAACAGAAAACCCGCTAAATAATTACAGTAATTATGGATTAAAGGCTCTAAATAGCCAGATCTATCGGTATGGCACATAAATATTTTCAGAATTTTAAATTTAATGTGAGGTGCTTCAGAAAACCCTTCATGCATCTGCAACAAAAACTCTAATGATTAGCCCCGGATTAAAATTGGCTGGGCTCCTTCAGAAAACGCAATTCGGGAGTTGGCTGGTTCAGCCGAGAACTTCCCCTAACACTCGGTAAACTCAAAATTAAGGATATCCTACACAGCTTAAATCAACCATTAACATAGAAGGAGAAAACAACAGTGAAGTTTAGATCAAATGGAGATACCTGCCATTATGTTCAGAAATTAAACTATCATTCAAACCCCAGAGATCAGACAAGATACCTGTGCCTAAATCAATCTTCATCAAGCTATCATCAATGGCTGAAAATAAAATTATGCAGAAAAATAAAATATCTTACAACGTTTCCAAAAGAGTAACACCAACAAGATTTTCAACCCCAAAGTCTTTCTTTATTGCACAAAAAATAACTACAAGAGAGCTTTCTTTAGCACAAGACTCATAGATCAAATGATCTCAAATGACCCCTGACAACCTATTTAAAGGAAAATTTGCCAACGGCTAGTTCGAGTGATCCATGTCAAAATGATCTCGACCGTCGATGAGGATCAAAATCCCTTTCAATCTCATTCGTCGAAATTTTAATTGCATTTTAATATTATTAAAAATTTTGCATTATTCCTTATTTTAATTTTTCATTTTATTTTTATTTTTTAATTTTTTGTTTAAATTTTATTTTATTTATTTTATTTATTATTATTTATTTTTCCTAATTTTATTATTTTTCTAATTTTATTATTTTTATTTTTTATTTCTGGATCCTCGAACTTAGCCTTTGGAAAAATCACCTAAGACCTAGGACTTAGGACTTCTGAGGGGATAAAACATTCTCTAACCACTTTACATCATAACTTTTACAATTTTACATCTCAAGGGGGAAAACCCATTTGACATAGACCCTCATAGACCAACCAATTCTGTGACACAAATATAATCTAGCAGATCAAGCAATTTGTAATAACCTAACCAAATAGTTAGAATTATTTCCAAATTACTTTTACATAGACTTGAAGCACACTAGGATTCCCCTAAGATTCTAATGACAAAATCCATTCCGGCTTTGGGGTTAGGCTGAAGGAAAACTGCCAATCAAGGATCGGTGAGACAAAAAACCTTCCGGAACATAGATTATCACTAGAAAATTAGGTTTGCCTAGGCAGATACATACATGACATAGATCTACTAAGATTATTTACAATTTACACATGCAAACTAGGTTTACAACATAACATGATCAGGCTGATGATGACAGTCGAATGGCACAGACACGTCGATCAAGCGCTATCCCTTTTGTGAAAAATGGGGTGTACTGTTATGAGTAGCTGACACATAGTGGTCAACATCTAGCTCTTTTTGGGGACGCGTTGCTGCATTGTAGGAATGTGAGAATCCAAAGTTTGCATCCACACAACAAAGATATAAGCTCTTCATTTATTAACTATCTAGTAACATGAAAAGTAAATCTAATCCTAAAACAGAAATGAAATGCTCAAAAACCAAAGGGTAGGGTTAGAAATACAAAGGATGCCCCATGGCATCAGATGTGTTCAATATAGTGTATACTGAGCATTTGCCTGCTTTCAGGCAAATCTGTTGGCTGCTTGTCGGATGTGCCATGTCCAATTCTGCATACGGTAGGACTTTTTCCTATCCGAAAATCAAGCTGCTCGCGGCGGTCTGATGCATCAAATCTTCTTCTCGTTCTCTTTCTTTTGCGTTTTTTCTTTGTGGCAGGCTGTATTACTGATGACGTGCAACTTTCTGCTTCAAAGCTCTCAGATGAAGTATGTAAGAGATGCACGACATGTCTTTCTTCATTCTGCATCTGCGTTGTCAAGGATGATGGATCAATCTCACAGGTGCCATGATTTATAACTTGATATTCTATGACTGGTGGATTAGCCATGTGAGCATCAACCTGATTATTAATTTCCCTTTTATCCAGGTCACCTTCAATTATCCACTTTTCAATGGAACAAAGGACCTCATAATAAAATGGAGCTTGCTGCAACAGATAAGGAGGCTCCTAATCTATTGACGTTCCTTGGTTTCTTTCATCCTCTGACCATTGTTGAAATTTCTAAACCTGTATTTTAATGGCATCTATTTGACTAGAGTGTTCATCCTTCATAGCACTGATTTCCTTGGCATGGTCTTCTTCCATGGTCAATAACTTATTCTGAAGACATATCTAATTAGCTTCCATATCTTTTATTACTTTATCGTCCTTTTCCTTTATGGTCATCAAGCAATGCTGCATAGAGTTTATCTCTTTCTTATGATTTGCTTGCATGGTCGTCATATTTTCCTCTAAGCCTGATAACTTACTTTGCATAAAACTAATTTCCCTGTCAAGATTAGCTTTCATGGTCTCAATTTCCTTAGCATGCTGACTTTGCATGTCGGCTACGTGGTCAGAGTGTTTAATTTTCATGATTTCCATCTCCTTATCACGTTTTTCCAGGCAGGTGCATAAAGTTCTCACATCATTGGCGTAATTAGTTTGATTAATCTCCATATTTTTTACCAGCCGCATTAGTTCTTGTATAATTTGCTTTTGATTTTCTTTTTCATTGTTGACATTGATTTTACAATTTGTCCCTGCTTTTCCACTGTCATGAATTTGATCTGCAATGGTACAGGTGGATGGCACATTCTGATATGAGGAATTGTCTTGAAATCTTTCATTGACAGCTGGACCTTTTATAAGATTAGTTTCATTCTGTTGCACAATTTTTGGGGCACAAGGCGAGCTATCTGGATAACCATATCTATCTTTAAAAGCATTGACAATGTCTTGTAAAGAAGTGAAAAAATCTTCAGGACAATTATTAAACCAATTCAAAGCATCACCCTCTAAAGAAAGGACAAATAGACGCATTTTGATATCTTCATGATTATATTGAGGAAGTTTACAATATATGATCATTATACAAGTAAACTTGTTTAAATGTTTTCTAACAGCGATTGAATCACCACATGAGAACAAAGGTAATTTAGAAATGGCCACTTTCGGAAAATCATGGAAATTATCAGTAAAATGACATGGTTTAAACGAATAATCCATGATGAATAACAAAGGACCAAATGGATGATAGAAAGAGATCTTTGCTCAAGAAAATCAAGAGATGAAAGAAGTGGAGTCGCCACTTGAATAATGAATCTAATTCTAGGATCCAAAAAGCAACAAACAAGCTGATATGAGAGAGGCTTCTTGTCTAGGAAAAATAAATGAAAAGAAATGGAGTCGCCACCCAAACAAGAAACGAACTGAAGAGTAGGTGCCGATATGACGAAAGATAAGATCCAAATGATGCTAAAAAATGTTCAATCTGCTAGCTCAAATGAGAGATGAGAAAGATGAAAGAGTGATGAGAAATGAGAAGATGAATGTCGTTGAAACGCTGAGAATAAAATGTCCCCGGCAGCGACGCCAAAAAATGTTGTCACACAGATTGTCTGGGCAGCACGACAATGCTCAAACTGGGGGCTGTCACCCTGATCCCCGATCCCTCCATTTAAACCATCTTCCGAGGCTAAGGGGGGTAGACCCTATGGGATGAAGGAAGACCAATTGTGGACCAGTTGGGTTGGGAGACACAACAAGGCGATACCAATACTTGATTGATTTTAGGAATTAATGTACGAGTGCTTTATGGAGTTAATGATTAAATGATTATTTATTAAATGTTGCAGAAATATAAACCATATAAAACAATCATTTATCATCAAATAACCCAAGCGATGCAAGATATTCAATAAATGTACAATGCTTTAACAATGTTCCAGCAATTAAACTTCAAGAAAAATCAAATGAATTTAAATGTTGACCAGTTACCACTTTCATATAGCTAACTTTAAAAAAACATTTAAATGCATTTAACTACAGAGAAGTGGAACATAGATACCACAAGAGACACCAAAAACTGAATTGTCAATTTTTAATCAGTCTTTTTTTTTAATTTTAATTTTTAAATATTTTCTATATTTTTTATTTATTTATGAGATTTTTTTTATAATAATTTTTTATTTTTTAGATTCTTAAAATAAAACAACAAAAACTAAAGTCTAAATTAAATAAAATTTAATCTAAATTAATAATCTTAACTAAAATTAATTCTAAAACTAAATAAAGAGAAACTCAAAAAACTCTTTATGCATTTTTTAATTTTTAATTTTATGATCTGATTTATTTTAAAAATTAAAACAAACTAATTCAAATCAAATAAATCTAAAAAAATGGATGAACCAATTAAAAACCTAAAAATTCATTTTTTTTTTATGATTTTTTAATTTTTAATTTTTTATGATTTTAAAATTCTAAATTATAGAAAAAGTGAAAATCTAAATCTAATTAAAATTTAAATGAAACGGATCTTTAACAAAATTTTATAAATTTTAAAACTATACAGAAAATAAAATCAAATTTATTAAGAAAATTTTATTTCTAAAGCTAAATAACATTAACCCTATGTTAAAATCTATGAAACCTAAAATCGAAATGCTAAATTCTACAACGCATAGAAGCAAAAGACTGAGCGTATTTCTCTTTTTTACGGTTACGTGTGTGCAGGTCTAAACTTGATGGCGGAAGGAAAACACGAGTTGTTTTTGCAAGTATGGCAAGGGCAGCATGTTGGTTGGACGCAGAGAGGATGGATGGAGAAGCGCAGAGGAGAAAGGGAGCAGGCAAGAGATATGACTGCGCAGGAAGAAGAATACGCAGGTCGATCGAACTGTGGAGAGGCAGCTCATGTGGAGGAGGTAGCACGCAGATGGACAATACATTGGCAGCGTGAAGCAATGAAGGAGCCGCGGAATGGTTTGAGATTGCAGGTTTTAGGGACATACAGGCATCATGAAGCTGGGGTTTGGGACGCAGGATTAGTGAGGAAAACGCAAGGATGGAGACTGCGTGCCACAGCGTGAGAGTTTTGGCAGCAGAAAGGTGGAGGTTGCGGTGAGAAGGCAGATAGCCACAGCGGCGTTCGATGTGATTTGCAAGTGAAGGCAGAGAACGATGTAGCAAGGGTTTTGAAGAGCAGCGTGGAAGGATGGCTGAGGTTAATAGCTGACTACGCGTGAATAAGCAACTGATTGAGATTTGTGTGGTCACTGACAATGCCAAAAGAAAATGTGGAAGCATGAGAATGAAAGATTTGATGGCCAGTGCTGCAGCTTGAAGGATGCAGATCTGGAGGTTTGAACAGTGCACACCTGAAACAAATTTCGAAATCCTTCTGCGAAAAAAAAACCCTCCAGGCAGCAACAGAAAACCCTTGAATTTCCTCAGAAATTGTAAAAGCTTTTAAATCAATCCGCTTTAGATTCCATGATGGAAACTCTGAAAATTTTTCAAAATTTGCCCCTGCAACCTACACTGGCAAAAAAAACAGAACACCCAGAAATAAAATGTGCAAGGAAAAAATCTAAAACCCTAACAGAAAACCAGCTAAATAATTACAGTAATTACAGATTAAAGGCTCTAAATAGCCAGATCTGTCGATATGGCACAGAAATATTTTCAGAATTTTAAATTTAATGTGAGGTGCTTCAGAAAACCCTTCATGCATCTGCAACAAAAATTCTAATGATAAGCCCGGAATTAAAATTGGTTGGGCTCCTTCAGAAAACGCAATCCGGGAGTTGGCTGGTTCAGCTGAGAACTTCCCCTAATGCTCGGTAAACTCAAAATTAAGGATATCCTGCACAGCGTAAATCAACCATTAACATAGAAGGAGAAAACAACAATGAAATTCAGATCAAATGGAGATACCTGCCATTATGTTCAGAAATTAAACTATCATTCAAACCCCAGAGATCAGACAAGATACTTGTGCCTAAATCAATCTTCATCAAGCTATCATCAATGGCTGAAAATAAAATTATGCAGAAAAATAAAACATCTTACAGCATTTCCAGAAGAGTAACACTAGCAAGATTTTCAACCCCAAAGTCTTTCTTTATTGCACAAAAAATAACTACAAGAGAGCTTTCTTTAGCACAAGACTCACAGATCGAATGATCCCAAATGACCCCTGACACCCTATTTAAAGAAAAATTTCCCAACGACTAGTTCGAGTGATCCATGTCAAAATGATCTCGACTGTCAATGAGGATCAAAATCCCTTTCAATCTCATCCGTCGAAATTTTAAATGCATTTTAATATATTAAAAGTTAAAATTTTGCATTTATTTACTTATTTTATTTTTTATTTTTTATTTAATTTATTTTAATTTATTTTAAATTTTATTTTTTTATTTTATTAGTTATTATTATTTTTTATTATTTTTATTTTTTATTTCTGGATCCTCGAACTTAGCCTTTGGAAAAATCACCTAGGACCTAGGACTTAGGACTTCTGAGGGGATAAAACATTCTCTAACCCTCAAGATACTTTACATCATAACTTTTACAATTTTACATCTCAAGGGGGAAAACCCATTTGACATAGACCCTCATACACCACCCAGTGCTGCGACACAAATATAATCTAGCAGATCAAGCAATTTGTAATAACTTAACCAAATAGTTAGAATTATTTCCAAATTACTTTTACATAGACTCGAAGCACACTAGGATTTCCCTAAGATTCTAATGACAAAATCCATTCCGGCTTTGGGGTTAGGCTAAAGGAAAAGTCTACCGATCATGGATCGGTGAAACAAAAAACCTTCCAGACGTAGATTATCACTAGAAAATTAGGTTTGCCGAGGCAGATACATACATGACAGAGATCTGCTAAGATTATTTACAATTTACACATGCAGACTGGGTTTACAACATAACATGATCGCACTGATGATGATAGTCGAATGGCACGAACACGTCGATCAAGCGCTATCCCTTTTGTGAAAAAGGGGGTGTACTGTTATGGGTAGTTGACACGTAGTGGTCAACATGCCTCACTCTTAGTGAAGCCCAATCCTCGAAGGCAGTTGTCAATCCGAGTGTACCATGCTCTCAAAGCCTGCTTGAGCCCATAAAGAACTTTATTCAACCTGCACACATGTGTCTCTGTTGAATTGCTTGAACCCCTCTAACTGCTTTACATAGATCTCCTTCTCAACCACTCCATTGAGGAATGCTATCTTCATGTCCATCTGGTGGATCTTCCAACCCATCTATGTTGCAAGTGCCGGAATAATCCTGATGGATGAATATCGTGCTATTAGGGAAAAAGTCTACTCATAGTGTATGCCCTCAATATGCGAGAAGCCCTTAGCCATAAACCTGGCCTTGAACTTCTCCACGCTCCCATCTACTCCATGTTTTAGCCTTTCCACCCATTTGGATCCAACTATTGATTTCCCCTCAGGTCATGGAACAACCTCCCAGACATAATTCTTCATGACAGAGGAATACTCCTCCACCATGGCATACTGCCAAACCTACTGAGAAGTTGCCTCCTTATAAGATGAAGGCTCAATGTCCACCAACTCTGTCATCAGTGCCATATAACCTGTGTACCTCTGTGGATGTTTAATATACCTAAACATGGTGCTATGAGCATCGATCTGCTCCTAAGCCTCCTGTCTCAACCTATCAACCCACTCGTCCTTCTTCCTCCTTGTGGTGGGTGGCTCTGGTTGATCTGTTTGCTCTCGACTTGGCTTGTCCTCCTCATCCTACTGCGCTACCCTCTTACCACTAAGCTGTGGTTGTGGTTGAATCTGAGGAGTTGGTTGTGACTCTTGTTTGGGAGCAAGTAGCTCCTCCTTAGGTATTGCAATCTGCTCACGCTCTAAGGAAACTCTCAAAGTCTGATCCTCCTAGATTCTTACATCTCGCCTGGGAACTGTCTTCCTGAGTCCTGGAAGATACCCCCTCTATGCTTGAAATGTCTCACTATACCCCACAAAGATACCCTTCTCTATTGTGGCATCCAACTTCTTCCTATTATCTTTGGACACATGACAGTAGACCTTTGGGCCAAAGATCCGAAAGTGTGAAACACCAAGCTTCTTGCCTGTGAAAGCCTCCTCTGGTGTGACTCATCCAAGCGCCCTATGTGGACTCCTATTCTACAGAAATATTGTAGTGTTGCATGCCTCTTCCCACAAGAACCTAGGCAGATCCTGGTCATGCAACAAAGCCCTAGCTACTCCAACAATACGCTTGTTCTTCCTCTCAGCCACCCCATTTTGCTAAGGGTTATGAGGTGTTGTCAACACTCTCCTAATACCTTCTTTTGCACAAAACTCCTTGAAGGCATTGGAGATATAGTCTCCACCATTGTCACTTCTCATTGCATTGATTTTTTTCCTAGTCTGCTTCTCTACCACGGCCTTAAGCTCCATGATCTTGTATAAGACCTCATCTTTATTTTTCATAAAATAAATCCAAGTTTTCTGAGAAAAATCATCAATGAAAGTAACATAAAACATGTGTATCATCAGTGATGGAGAAGAAAAGGGCCCAAACACATCTGAATGTACAAACTCCAAAATCCCTTTGGCTCTGTTGTCCTGACCATGGAAGGAAGACTTGGCATACTTGCCAAGCATGCAACCCCTTGCACACTTCACTCTTGTCATGGCTGTCTACTGGTAATCCTGTGGTAATTTGCTAAAGAATCTTCAGCGCCCCATGTTGCAAGTGTCCCATGCGCCTATGCCAAAATTCACCAACATTTGCACCATCTTCCTTGTTGCTCAAGGTTGCATCTGACTCTACTTGCAACTTGTAGAGATTCTTCACCCTCACACGTATTTTCTTCATTGCTCCTGAATTTAGATGCTTGAGGTAAGCCTTACCTCTGTTGAATATGACATCATACCCTTTGTCCTCAAGGACAGCTACTAAAACCAGGTTCTTCTTCAACCTTGGATCATGGAGAACATCTTTGAGATGAAGAAAATTACCTGACTCCCTCTCAAAGTTGACAATACCAACTCCCTTGGTAGCATACTTGCCATTATCTCCAAGCTCGATATTCACCTGCATGTCCTTCTCATCCAGTTGGCTGAAATACTCTCGATTTCCAGTCATATGGAAAGAGGCTCTTGAATCAATATACCACGTATTGCTCCCTACTGAGCTTGCCATGCAAGCTATCAATGAGAATTCCTTCTCAAACTAAGAGGCAAACTCATCTACCTCAGTTGATGCAGCTACATGCTCCTTATTCGAGCCCTTTTTCTTCTGGTTAGGACATTTAGAAGCATAGTGTCCAAAAACATGTCAATGGAAGCATTTGATCTTACTTAGATTTTTCTTCTTCTTGTCACCCTTTTGATTGTTCTCGCTCTTCCCTTTGCCTTTCTTGCCTTTGAATTTACTTGCAAGAGCAAGATTCTCCTCCTCCTCAACCTTGGAACCCTTACCACTGCTACTAGAAGTCTCAACTAATCTGAGCTTAGCTCCCCCTAAGTAAAGTCCTAAGTAAACCACTTGTCACTTGGTCAATTTTTACGGAGGAAATGATAACACATTATGAGGATACAAAGAGAAACACCTCCTTTAAGATAAATCTCAAACAAAAGGGTTCAATGGCGGAGCACATTGAGGACCTCCAAAATTTGAATATCAAGGTAACTAATATTCCATAGAAACATATGATTGATGTCTTCATAGGGACTTTAAAGGATAACATCCAACATGAGGTTCGTCTTTGGGAATCTGATTCATTGGAGAAGGCATTCAGGGTGGAAAGAAAAGTTGAAAGCAAAATTATGGCAACAAGGAAGCCTACCACTCACAACTATAAATATAGAAGTGTTGTTGTTCCTAGCCTTCCACAACCTACACGGTTGACACCACAACAATTGGACAAAAAAAGAGTAAAAGGACTTTGTTACAATTGTGATAGCAAGTACACTAAAGGTCATACACGTGTTGAGAAGAAATTATTCTACATAGATTGTGAAGAGGAGGAAGAAAAGGAACAAGAAACATCAAAAGAGGAGGATATACACCAGGAACCAACCCCGGAGAAAGAAGAAATTAATCTGACCATATCGTGTAATGCATTGGCAGGAATTACCACTCCTCAAACTCTCAACATAGAAGGATATATCAAGAAGAAAAAGGTAATAGTGTTGATTGATTCAAGTAATATCCATAATTTGATTCATTGCAAGATAGCCAAAGAATTGAATTGCTTCCTATATCCAACACCAAAGTGTCAAGTGATGATTGCAAATGGAGGAACTATAAACTACTCTGGAAAGTACCATAATATCAAGCTAACCATGGGGGAATATGTATTGAATAGTCCAATGCTTTCCATTCCAGTGGGTGGTGTTGATGTTGTAGTAGGAGTCCAATGGTTACAATCTTCGGGGACGATAGCTTTTAATTTTCAAGAACTTTTCTTGAAATTTTGTTGAAAAGGAAAGGAAGTTGAATTAACGGGTATCGCAAGGAAACTAAGAAAGATAGTCAGCTCTAATGGCATGACAAAGCTTCTGAAGAAAGAACAACGGGGCGTAATTGCACGATTATGCTCACTAGAGGTTCAAACATCGAAATCATCTATTTCTCCAAATCTCCAAAAAGTGGACAATCATTCCAAGCTATTTGAGAATCCCAAAGGCCTCCCACCTATCCGCGATCATAATCATGCTATTCATTTGATTCCAAAAAGTGTTCCTCCAAACATCAGACTTTACAGAAATCCCTATGCCTAAAAGAGTGAAATTGAACGTATGGTTGCAGAAATGCTAGAGGCAAATATAATTCAACAGTCAAAGTTCTTTCTCTGCTCTAGTAGTATTGGTGCACAAGAAGGATGGATCATGGCGTATGTGTCTGGATTATAGGGAGCCCAACAAGCGCACTATTAAAGATAAATTTCCCATCCCTGTCATTGATGAATTGTTGGATAAATTACATAGAGCAATTTACTTCACCAAGTTGGATCTTCGTTCAGCATATCATCAAATTAGAATGAAGACTGAACAAATTCTGAAAACAACTTTCAGAACTCATGAGGGTCATTATGAATATTTGGTCATGCCTTTTGGCCTTACTAATGCACCTTCCACATTTCAAGGTTTGACGAATTCCATTTTCAAACCCACCCTTAGAAAATTTGTGTTAGTATCTTTTATGATATACTAATCTACAACAAGTCTTGGAAGGATCATGTTCAACATGTTGACAGGGTGCTCAAACTATTGGAGAAGAAACAATTATATGCAAAAACCTCCAAATGTTTATTTGGAGTATAGGAGGTGGAATATTTGGGTCACACTGTATCTCGTGAGGGTGTTAAGGTAGACCCTAACAAAATTAAAGCCATTAAAAAATGGAAAATCCATACAAGCATAAAGCATCTTCGAGGATTTCTCAGGTTGACAGGATATTATCGAAAGTTTGATAAGAATTATGGGAGAATAGCAACACCTCTAACAACATTACTGAAGAAAGATGCATTTTATTGGACTCCAGAAGCAACTAAAGCCTTTGAACATCATAAAAAGGCAATGTGTCAGGCACCGGTCTTAGCTATGCCAGACTTCAAAAAAACTTTTATTGTGGAATGTGATGCCTCAAGAAATGGAATTTGTGTTGTTTTAATGCAAAAAGGAAGACCCATTTCTTTTGAAAGTCGTCCAATCAAAGGAAAGTATATACACAAACCTATTTATGATAAGGAAATGTTGGCAATACTACATGCACTAAATCAATGACGACCTTACCTAATGGGAAGACATTTCAAGGTAAAAACAAATCATGATAGTCTTAAATACTTTTTGGAATAAAGATTGTCTTCAAAAGAGCAACAAAATTGGGTCACAAAGATGTTGGGTTATGACTTTAAAATCATCTACAAAAAAGGGAAGCAAAATGTTGTTGCAGATGCACTCTCAAGGAAGGATGAGGATGTGAAAGCATTGTTTTGTGTCATTTCTATTATCCAACCAGATTGGATAATCGAAGCCAGGGATGATTCAATTGAAGAATGACGAAAAGGTATGGACACTCATTCAAAAGTTGCAGCAAGATCCCAATACATATGATACATTTAGCTGGAAAAATGATTCATTATGGTACAAAGATCACTTATATCTTTGTAAGAATTCCCAACTCAAACAAACTTTTGGAATTGCACACCTCCCCCTTAGGGGGCACTCGGGATTTTTAAAAACTTACCACAGGGTCAAGAAGGAATTTTTTTGGGATGACCTTAAATCTGGTTTCAAAAGTTTGTGGCAAAATGTTTGGTTTGCCAAAAAAATAAAGTTGAGACAATTAAGACCGCGGGTCTATTACAACCTTTAGCCATTCCAAGTCAACATTGGGAGGAGGTCTCAATGGATTTTATCACAGGTTTACCCAAGTCTGAAAAAAAAAAGTGTAATCATGGTGGTAGTTGATAGACTTACCAAGTATGAACACTTTTGTGCATTATCTCATATTTTTAAAGCCAATATAGTTGCTACTGCATTTATGGAAACAATTCAAAAGCTACATGGAAACCCAAAGATTATTGTAAATGACAGAGATCCCATTTTCACTGGAAATTTTTGGACTGAATTATTTTCTTGTCTTGGTACTTAATTAGTTCATAGCTCGTCTTATCATCTTCAATTTGATGGGCAAATTGAGATAGTGAACAAATGTTTGGAAGGATATCTTCGTTGCTTTATATCTGATAAACAAACACAATGGGTCAAGTGGTTACCTCTAGCTGAATGGTGGTATAACACTTCCTTCCATACTACAGCAAAAATGACCCTATTTATGGCACTTTATGGATATCATTCACCATCTGTCACATCATCTTTAAGAGAAAATTCTAAGGTTCAAGCAATGGAAGATCACATCGAGCATCAATAACAAGTTCTCCAACTCTTAAAGGATAACCTCACTCTGGCGTGGAATCTAACGAAACAAAACACAGATTAGCATTGTAGTGAAAGAAGTTTTGATGTAGGCGACTGGGTATTTTTATGACTACAATCATACAAACAAATGTCCCTGAAGCAAGCTAAGAAGGATAATAAATTATCACCCAAGTACTATGGTCCTTACAAGGTGTTGCAAAAGATTGGTACTATGGCATACAAATTGGAGTTGTCTGCATTTTCCTGAGTACACCCAATTTTTCATGTTTCATGCTTAAAGAAGGTTACCGGTGACAAGCTCCCAGTTCAAACAATGTTGCCAAAACTTGACAAAGAAGGAAAAATCATACTTGAGCCTGAAGCAGTCATGGAAACAAGAACCCGACAGCTACGAAATCGATTAATTTTAGAGTATTTCATTAAGAGGAAAAACTTACGCGCAGAAGATTCCACATGGGAAAATGAGAATTTTATACAGAAGCATCCGAAACTACTCAAGCGTTGAGAACAACACTTTTTTTAAGGAGATGGGCATGTTAGGTCCCTATCATACTAGTGTATCCCTCTTATTGTTATTGTTAGTGTAGCCCCCTATTGTTATTGTTGTGCCCATATATCTCACATGTTGTTATTGTTGTGCCCATAGAAGCCCACTATTTTTATTGTTGTGCTCTTACATTATTATGTGGACTCTAATTACATTGTGAACCCTTAGACTCCTATATATAGCAAGGAGGTCTTATTATTTGTAACATCTAATAATTGGTCATTTATGTAATGTAAAAGAGGTTTCCCCTCGAAAAAGATAATTTTTAAATCATTGATTTATCTTTTCTTTTGCTTTGTGAGTTGGTTGCATAACAACGAAAAGATTTACAAAGTGACAGAAGAATAGGTATGCCTCCCTCCAAAACTCTAATCCTTCACTTACCTCACACCCTCATACACTCAAAACATTAAATCACCCTCACTTTTACCATTTTATTTCCAGCAGTGAAAGGAGAAACAGTCCAGCACGGGAGGGATTTCAGATCTGTATCATTGCTAAGAATCTGTGGACAACAATAGAAAATGAAGTGGTGAATGGCATTGAATGTAATATGACATACGCACTTGGCATTTGTTTTAATTTTTTACGGTTCAAACAGCGACCTATTAATGTCAATTTCAGTTTTCAAATGATAATGATCAAATTAACTGTTAGATGTTTTTCTAATCATTGTATATTTGTTGAAACCTCAATGAAGTAATGTGCATAATTTTGTTGTTGCTGAAAAAATAAAATGATATTAGGCAATTTGCATATTTTAATTCAAAACTAAAATAAAGTAATATGTATGTTTTTGTTGTGACACGCTCAAAATTTATAATGATAATATGCCATGTGCATGTTTTTATATTTTAAAATTTCTATCCAATTTTCATATATATATATATGAAGAACCCGGTTTCTATGTTTATATAAGTACCATCCCCTACCATGTTCAAATTTTCAAAGAGACATCTTTGGTTGTGAGATATCCAAAATGCAGGTGTGTCTCAAAACATTTCTGCCTTGTAAAGTTATGAGATATTGATATATATATAATGTGTGTGTGCTGTTAAATATGTTATTTGGTTATAATGTCAGCGAGTTGGTCTGATCCTGAGCCTAGCCCAGGGCATTCCTACAAGTTAATGATTAAGATGGTTTAAATAAATAAATCCCGTCACCATTCCCATCCCCATCGCTGTCCTCGAACCCAATACCGTGTCAACTTATGTCTTTTTAGAAGAGATGTGCCAGATGCACTTTGTAATGCTCATCCTAAATTTTGAAAAGATATGCAAGATGCAATTTGTAATGCTCATCCTGAATTTAACCTGTTGTCCGTACAGTCGATATGATAACAGCGAGATAATCAAGGGAACTTTGTCCATACAGCTTCTGGGAAAGAAATGGTATGTCTTTTTAGAAGAGATGTGCGAGATGCACTTTGTAATGCTCATCTTAAATTTTGAAAAGATATGCAAGATGCAATTTGTAATGCTCATCCTAAATTTAACCTGTCGTAACCAAGGTAACTTTGTCCATACAACTTCTGGGAAAGAAATGGTTACTTTCGGTTGATAAGCATTATTTCCGAAGTGCATGATTAGCCGAGACCCAAAATAACTTAAGTATATGAAAATGCTTTAAAACCACCAGAGTTGAAGAGAAAAGAAAACATTTTCGTGAATGCGTGGAAACAGCTTGAGCTGATTTAGTGCTAGTTTATAAGGCTCTCATGTCTCAAACAAATTAATGTTTCCAATTAACTGAACTGGCATAGACTTTCAAGCCGAAATTCAGACTATTTCGTGCTTTATTTCAAACTAACATTTACAGTAAACAAAAATGAAACTGACGCACCTTAAGCTTATGGACAGCATAATCCTCTTCAAATAATCGATGACCCAAATATCTTAAAGTTTTCTCCATTTCGCTCCATTCCACAGCCTCGACCACATAATCTTGAAGTCCAACTAGAAGAGAGGCCTTTGAGCTGAATTTTGTTCAAGGAACCTTATCCTCCTTTGCCGTAAACTTCTCGCCATGCCCAAAGAAGCAGCAATAGCAGCAACCACGCAATTTCGTCGGACTTGAAAATCGTACTAGCAGGACTCTTCAACTGATAGAACACGGCAGAAAATAATATCCCTCGTGGAACAGGAAATTTGCCTCGAACTTTTCCGCCGAGTAACGCCAATGGGCCCTCTGAAGTCCCAATATTGACTTTTACTATTCTGAATCTCAAACGAGCTTGCCATCGCATCTGCATTAGCATTATCCCTCTGACAATGACAACAGTCTCTCACTCAAAATGGCAGAGCCGAAGTGAAAATGTGTGCCGATTTAGTATTATTATTCAATTTTATTTAATAAAAGGGGTTCATGGTTAAATGATTAAAAGGATTTCGTTTTAAATAATAGCGAGTCCCTCGATATTAGTGGATAGCAGCCAATGATGTCCCCACTGTTTAAAGATTAAAAGAGTTTCTGTCAACCGTGTTAAATGATTCGCAAGGAGGATGTCAATGGATTAGTGGAGTAAAAATATGAATATCTCACAAAGTCAATCGAAAGAAATTTTAATTAATAAAATAAAAAATTAGAAATGTTATAAAGTTATTACTTGGATGGTGAGTTATAAAATGAAATGATATTTTAAGGTCCACAAGACTAAAAATAGTTTATGAAATCATTAGTTCCTTGTTTTTCGCTCTTTGCAATTCAATCTTTTTCCAATTCATATTGATGATGAGCTTCGCTCTTTGCAATTCAATCTTTTTCCAATTCAAATTGATGATGAGCTTCGCTCTTTGCAATTCAATCTTTTTCTGATTCAAATTGATGATGAGCTAACCCAACCTTCCAACAATCCCCTCACTAAAAAGACAATGCCAAGAAACTAATGCTAACATGTTCTCATAACTTTCTCTGATGTCTTTGAATGCATCACATTCCAAAATGAAATGTTTTCTGATTCCACAGCCCCAGACATGCAAAATGTACACACCCTTTCTTCCCAAGCTTCTTTAGGCCTTTTCCACCGTCCTGTTTCACCCCGAAGTTGATGTGAGTTGGTCCTTAATTGAGCAATAAGAACCTTTGCCCTCCACGAAATGCTAGCTCCAATGAACTATTTTTGTTGTAAATCACACGTAGGGTTGAATTCCTCAATGTAATATTTCTTCTTTCTACCCAACTCTTTTCCCCATACCTTTTTACAAAACTTCTCCATAACAAAATCCTTTAGCTCCTTGCTATTTGTGGGACAGACATTGAAATAGATATTCCATTTTTGCATCCATGTGTAGTTTTGTTTCATCCATGTTTTCTTTCTTTCACGGATGCCTTCATTGAAGATAACATTAGGCCATCTACCTACTCTCATTTGTTCAATTCTTTTTAGGTATCTTATGAGCCGCGCCATAGCAATTGCTTCAATGGAAGTTGCTCCTGTTTCACTCAACATTATCTCATAAGGTACCGAACTTTTTTATTTTGAACTTGCTCATGATCAAGAGTTTTTGGATTTTCTCAATTTGTTTCCATTTTGAGACGAGAGTGCTACTAGCCCACAATTCACACTCATATAGCATCACTGGACAAACTAGGAGTCCAAAAAGCATTTTAGTCGTTTTCCAATCCCATAACTCTGCCTCTCTACATCTGTTTTGAAGAGCATATAATGCTTTCCACCCTCCTAAAATTCTCCTTTCTGCAGTCCTCCCAATTGAGTTCGTTGTTGAAATCAATCCCAAGGTACTTGTACTCCTTTACTTCTTCAAGAATGTTGTCTTCAAAGAAGAAAGTATGATGGCTCTGCTTCCTTTTATTAGAAAAAAATCATTACCTTGGTCTTGCTAGTATTGACTTGCATCCCCACTGTTCTACAAAAATGCTGAAGGGCATATAAGTGCATTTGCAATCCATGGGCCGATTTAGAAATCAATACAATATCATCAGCATATAAAAAAAGCTTTATCACAAACTCCCCCAACCGAACACCATCTCCACCTTGCAGATTTAGCCACTCTTCCAATTTATCAATATATAGACCAAAAAGAGTGGGGGGTAGAGGGCAACCTTGCTTGACTCCAATGTCACTTCAAAAGCTTTCGAAAATACCTGTCGAGGTTCTAATTTTGACTTTCACTTCTTCATAAAGTCTATGGATAGTGGCTCTATAATGCACAAGAATTTCAAGTTCTTCCATTCTATGCCACAACTTATCCCTAAGCACTGTGTCAAATGCTTTTTTGAAGTCAACAAAGCAGCAAAATACTTCTTCTTTGTCCTCCCAAACCTTTTCAACAATGTGTCTCAACGTGATGCCATGATCCACTTTAGAATGTTTCGGCCTAAAACTCGTTTGTCCTCTTGCCCTCTTTTTTTTACTTCTGCCCACTTGCTAATTTTGTCTTCTACCATGCTGCCGAAAATCTTTGCAAACAAAGGATTGGTCATAATTGTTCTATAGTTGGATGGATTATTAATGTCTCCACTTTTAAAAAGGGGTATTGCTAAGCTAGTTGTCCAATGTCTTAGAATCCTTGTTGAATGATGTTGTTGAATATTTTCATGATGTGTGGTGCAAGAGCGTTCATTCCCCATTTTAGATACTCTTCTTGAAGTTCAACCAAGTCTTTTGCCTTTCCCGTTTTCAACTTCTTAATTCCATTCTCCACCTCCTGCAATGTGAAGAGCTTTGAATTTGTGTTGATCCTAAGGGGGGACTCTGCCTCAGATTCTTTCTCATAGAGTTGCCTTGCATATTCAAACCATTGATTGGCTATAATATTATTTTCAATTTGCTTATTCCTTGGTTGCAGTTCCTGCTAGAAAAGCTTTGGATTATTCTTGCTTAAATATATTAACTCTTCTCTCTTTGTTTGCATGAACTCATCTTTTTTCCTTTTTAGTATTTGCTTATATAACTTTACATTCATCTTCTCTTTTCCTACCTTTTTCAAGGTTTTCCTTGCCATTTTGCATTCCTCATCAAACCAAGCATTTACAGGAAAGTAATTTGATTCTATTCCTATTTTTTTCTCTTTTGCACTTCTCAAGTGCACTTTGGATTATATTTGTTAACTCATGGCTACTGAAGCATTTGAAACCAGTTTTCTCCTTCTGAATTAATCTCTCTAACATTGTCTTGAAGATAGTACCATTTTATTGTGTTAGAAGAATTTTGCCCCTTGATAGTGATTGTCGAGAGCATTGGGTTTTCCTCCTATGCTGTCTTTCTTCTAACCATGATAACCTTATAAAAATTGGGTTATGGTCTGATTTTAAGTCCCAAATATTCTCTCCGATACTAACTTCATCTATCTTTTCTATTAAGCTTTGTGAACACTTCACATAGTCAACGATACTTACCCCATTGTATGTGTTGCAAGTGAAGTTCCCAGACCTTTTCCATCTATCTAGACCAATGCAAATAATTAAGTTGAAAGCCCCACATAGTGTAAGCAACTCATCTCCAAAATTATTGCTAACTTTGTCATCTTCTGAACACCTCACCCATTGGGGATTCTCATCTTCAGTGAGCCAAATAGGATTGTTATCATCTTTGCAACAAAGGATGCTAGCTTGATTATTTGTTGTTCTAGCATTGAAATCTCCCACTAAAAGAACTTCTCCTTGCTGAGAGTACATGACAATATCTTGTTTTAAAGCTGCATATGGATCCTTGTTGTCAAGCCCCTTATTTTTGTAAGTTTTTGAGACTTGAGGGGGAAAATAGCATGCTGCAATTATTATGCGATTCTCATTCTCTGATATTTTCAACCATAGATATTGTTTATTTGCATCTTCTTTAATTAACTGAATGTGGCAGACTTCTTTTTCTTTCACTAAAACTAGTATTCCCCCATACCCTTTTCCATTTTCTGCTACCTTGTTCCAAACTACCAACTTCAAATAACCATCAAACGCAAGAGTTTTGCAACCATCATGTTCATGAGTTTCTGTGAGACAAATTATGTCTCTACCTTCCGCAATAGGCCCTAACCCAGGTCCCCTCCTCCAAGGGTAACCTCTACAATTCCAACAAACTAAACTTAGGTATAAAATTTAAGAGAAAATAATTTTTTTGTTAAATATAAAATATTGGAATATAAAGAATAATTATAAAGATTTTTTGGTATAAAATTAATTATATTAAATATAAAATGTTACATTTCTTGATGGGTGTGAGCAAATGGCGACCAGCGTGGCCACGGAGCAGTCACATTCCCACACGCAACATTCATGCTTAAGCATTTAGTTGATACTTACTAGTCACACGACTAGACATCAAAGCATTTGGAGAACATGGGAATATTTATTCCCGAAGCTCTCCTAGGAGGAGGCGATTAGTTAGCTAGGAAATGAACAAAGAATTTGGGGATAGTTCTTATTTGGTATGTTAGAAAGGCTCCACCAAGGAGTCGAATGGGCACTGTGCAGCAATAGTGGGCAAGTGTATATGTGTATTATATGTGTATTTGGATGGAAGAGAATTTAAGTGTTCATCTGGGATCTTGGAGCGGCATAATATCAACTCAAAAGATCCCCGAGATGTCAAGAACAAGAAACTTTATTGTCAGTCTTTCTATTTGTTGTTGGGCTTTGGCCTCGTCTCAATTCATTAGTACTAAGGTACATTTACTCTTTAGGCTATGTGTTATTACTAGGGCCTATGTGTTCTTGGTATAGCGATGGTAGAACACCACGTTGGTGTTCTTGTATGTTGGATGTGTGTTTAGTCTATGTGTTACTGGGTTTCGTATTTTCGTTGTTGTCGTGTTTCAATTTGGGATGAATTGGGTGTGTTTCCAGTATAAATGGTTAGTTTGGGTTCTATATTTTCGTCATTGTCGTGTTTCAATCTAGGACGAATTGGCTGTGTTTCCAGTATAAATGGTTTGTTTCTTTGAACAGGGAAGGGGTTGGGCCCATGCAGAGCATCTCTGTGTTTGATTGCTCTTGGGTCATAGTGCAATCTAGCTCTTCTAATGTGAGGTGGTGGAATTCCTTTATCATTGCACTTCAGAGGTTTGAGTGTGGCTATCAAAAGTCTAGGTCTGGGGAGGATCCTGAGTGTCTGTCGTTATTGAATTGGGGGGAAAGGTCTTTTCTTTCTAGTGTGTCCGATGGATGATTCTGAGTCTACCAAGAATTGGAGTCTCTTGGAGACAAATTAAGTGTCATGGGTGGTCCTGCTTAGTGAGTACCTTGGGATTTGTTGGGGTCTGGGTAAGGCACCCTTTATCTTATGACGAACCCACTACAGCTATGTCTTTGATTAACTTTGTGAGTTGCAGCCTCGACGAGTGAATTGGTCTTCTCCTCCCAACCCTTAATCGGTCCACTCTTTTTTGCTTTTGGTATTTCAGGAGTGGGAGCAGTAGAGTCTAGTTGGGGGAGGTGGAAGTGTTTGGGTGCAGGTCTGGGGTGAATTTTTCTTTGCAGAGATGCTTCGCCAGGAAGGAAGACCCTATAGAAGAGGCAGTCAGTGAGGGCAGCGAGGAGTTGGGAGGGATTGAGAAGAAGCTTATAGTGATGACGAGTTAGGGAGTATGGAGAGGGAGAGCGAAATTTCCCAAGACCCATCCCGCTCTCTTGGCCATGTGGTTCAACCCCCCTCTTTTGACACGATTGTTGAGCAACTGAGAGGAATCCAGGCCATCCTGGATATCCTTCAAGAACACAGATATGAGGACATAAATGAGATGGTGGCTTATATCAATGACATTCATTACATCCAGAATGAGATTCTAGAGTAATTGGAAAATGTGCGTCGAAGCCAACGTCAGACCCATGACCGTTTGAATGAGATAGAAATGAGATTGGAGCACATGGATTTTCATGTACATGAAGGACCCTGTTAGCGCTTGGAATTCACCTAGGCTGAGATAGACAAACTCTCAAGGCTACATCAAACCATTTCACCTCGTAGCTAGCCCTACGAGGTATGAGAAGGCTCTCTCGGGTCAGATTCGGTAGATCTTTCAATATGATGAGCTGACACAATTAGGAATAAAGATTTTAAGCTAGTAAATTGATAAGGGGGGTTGATTTAAATATTTTTGGTTTTTTGGTGGCAATTGGAGGGAGTGCAATTCAGGGTGCGGGGATTGAGCACAGTTTTTGCAGGGGGATCTTTGGGGCAAGGTAGGAGTGAGCGCTGATGCCTTAATCTGAGATGGATGATCAGGGATGATAGAGAAGGAGCTAAAGAGGGCAAACAACCATTTGAATCCTCTCTAGATAGCAGAAAACATAAATTTTGAACAAACTAAAAAGCTGAGCATGTCAAAGCATGTATTCAAACTTTACCACTTCATCTGTCCAAATAGAAGCAAAAGAGAGATGTAGAATACATAAACAAACTTACAAGAACATGTAGAGAACACACCATCAACACTACAATCCACAAGAATCCACAAGGATGTCTGCAAAACCCGAGCCTTCTTCTTCTTTAAATTGCAAAGATAGATGTACAATATACAATGAAAACTTTCTCCCACAAGAGTCCAACCTTCCAACCTCTCAAAATGACTAAGAAAACACATAATATAGGCAAGCTAACCTCTTCCCTTGCCTCTAGGGGTCGAGCTCATCCTTCTAGGAGCAGTTTGAACTAATTCCAACTAAGCACTAGATAATAGGCAGCTCAACAACTTGCCTCTATTACTTAGCTAACTGATTCATGCATTAATTATTCACTTTTTACATCAAGGGAGCTTCTAGAAGAGTAAAGAGAGGTAAAATCTATCAAAGTGCCATGAAAATATTACATTTATCCATCATCTACAAGTAAAAATAATCAACCATAGTCAAAACAGTGTTTTTTGACCAAAAAAGTCAATTTTGGCAAAGTTAGCTCTCACATCCGCGCCCCCTGGCTCTCACGTCCGCGCACCTTTGCAGCAACTTTTGAGTGGGTTCCACTGGTCCAAATCAGGTGCAAGATGGCTCATTGGAAAGCTTGGTCTGTCTACTTTCCATCCCAAGTGGAATTTCTGAATTTGGAGTTGTTTTGCCCCCTCAAAAACCATTTCTCCCAAGGTCACTTTCTGCAACTCAAAAAGTGGGCAGAAAGTCATTTTTTTGATGTATTTTGAGCTTTTGGAGGCTCAAATCTCAAAATCAGGCTTCTCCCAAGTATTGGTAATTTTTCTCTTTGCATGCCCTTTCCAAAAATGCCAAGTTTTAAAAATTCCGAGCAGTCCTCCAAAATGTCGCACCCGCGACGAGACGCGACACGGGAAAAACCTGTAATTTTACCAAAAAATGCAAAATGCTCCAAAATTCTCAAAATTTTCAAATCTTGATGCTAGATCAAGGCTGATCAATACCATGATGAATGAAGGATGCCTCAGCCAAGATGGAGAGTGGATTTGTCTTTTTCTTCTTCTTCCGGGCCTCTGACAGTTTTTGTTGGAGAATTTTCATTCTAGCCTTGCAAACATGCAATCTTGCCCAATAGTGTGTCTTCATGTTGCGTAGCAGCTCTTTGTCACGATTTGCCTTTTCCAATAATCTCTCCAAATGTGCATTTACACAAATAAGCATGGACTCCCGATCAGCACGCAATAGGTCACCAGGCCTCCTACGCTTCAAAGTTCGATCACTGCGGATCCTCCATAGCTCATCAAGCTCCTTTTCATCTTCTAATTGTTTGGTGCGCTGTTCTAGATAAGTGTTGGTCCATTGGGCCATTTGGAGCTTCTGCTGCAACACGAGGTTCTCCTCCTCTTTTTGCCTGATAATCTCATAAAGATTTGAAGGGGAAGAGCGGGCGTCATGATCAATGAAATCATCATGTGCCTCGTGAACTGCCTGATCCTCAATCATGGGCTACTTGCCCTCTTGTACTGCCTGTGCCGATGAAGAAAGCGAGGCCCCTTCCACCTGGTGTGGAGATAACACTCGCTGCTCTGAAGATGATGACGAGACCCCTTCCACCTGCTGTGGAGAAAGTACTCGTCGAGCTGCTGCAAATAAGGTCCTATGACCTCTCTGATATGTGACCCGAGGAGAAAAAGCCATGTGTCTAGGAATGCTGGTCTCAGGCTGATGTGATGGCCCTCCCTCCTCGTGAACTGGCTCCGGCCCTGGGTGTGGCTGTGTGAAAAAGTGTCGGGAGATGAAATCTGCCCAAGGAATGCCCTGCTGGCTGAGCTGATGGGAAACTACTAGCTGAATAAGACCATGATGGCATAAGCTCCGCAACTGCTGTGCTGGGGTCTGTCTCTGAAAGAGAGCGGTCAACCTCTGAATGTCGTGAGATAAGTATGCTACAATGTTCATGATTCTCACTCTGGTGAAGTGCATCAACATGCGTATATGATAAGATGATACTCGTGCGAATCTCCCCTCGCATGTGAAGTAGTGCATAATAAGTCTCATGATATCTGTATACTCTGCTCGGAGGAACTTGATGGGAAAGGTCCCTGACAAATTATGCATACTGGTAGACCTGACATATGGCTCATAATATACTAAGTCCAGCCACTTGCGCTTCAGCCACACTTCACCCACATTGGGTATCCCAGTAGCATCTGTGATAGCCTCTGGAGAAAATACAAAATTCACCCCTGCAAGGGTGACCTGTCCATCATGGAGATGTAGGACAAACAACCGAGCCAACTCTCTGTGAGGCTGAATGTGTGAGAGCCTCTCACAAAACTGATAACAAGCCATGTGCTGAAAACAAGAGACTGCAAATGGGCAAGCCTGTAACTCAGTCAATGATGTGGGCTCTACCTTCTTGTGCTGGCCACTCTTGCCTCCCCTACGAGGCCTCCGCTGTGTCTCAATCTCAGTAGATGATGATCGGTCATCACCTTGCTCATTAGTCTCAGTAGTCGACATGGTGTTATTGAGCAAGGTGGAATAAACAAGTCCAAATGATCGCTGCCCTGCCTGCAAAATGCTGTGAAGTATGCTTGACAAATTTGGGCGAGCTTGGAAGAGAGTTTGCTGATTGGATGAGTTGTTGTGTGAGTTGTCCAGATGACCGCGCACCACTCTGAAAAAACCGCGCACTGCCCAGAAGTCCGCGCGCATGTAATTTCCTTCAGAAAAAGTCGCCTCTCAGAGCCGCGCACTGCCCAGAAATCCACGCGCACTTTTGTCACGACCGCGCACCTTCCCAGGCACTGAAATTGCTGAATCTTGCCCAAAATCGCCTTCTTTGTCTTTAGCTTTGTAATTTCTTGCTCCCAAATGCACAATGAGGGTTTTCAAAGAGGGAATTTGCCTTTATATGCTTCCATTTAAAAAAAATTTAACTCAAAAATCCACTTTATAATGTTTATATTTTGACATTCTTTTTGACACTGTTTTGGAGTCATTTTGTCCTGAAATGAGCTCTTTTGATGCGTTTGACTCCGTTCTTTTTGCAGGTTGATCATCTGATGAGCTGTGGAAAAGGAACCAGGGTTGTTGCCGGCGCTATTGCAAACTTCTGAGAATTTCTTAATTTTTACAAATTTGACATGACTTTGGACTTTAAAAAACAGGGTTTTTTAAATCCAAAGTATAAAATGATCTGTAGCTGATGAAAATAACAACGGAACATATATACATACTTCCTTCTGGTTTTGCTGGGCACTCACTGACCTTGACTCATGACCTCGAAGTGATTTTGACTCAAAACCCTAGACCTAAGACCTGGGACCTCAAGACGGACCTCAAGACAAAAAACAAAAAACAAGTATGACTCATTTTACATTGTAGTATGACCTGATCCAGCAAAAAACCAAGAAGGAAACAAAGACCTGCTCCTCCATTCAGTGTTATGGCATGCCTAGTGGGATGCAAAATTTGACACTGATGAGACACCTAACTATGCATATGCAAAGAGCTATTGATCGCTGATGGAGGGCTTAATACCGACACTAACATTGGCTCCAATGGGGATGGTAGCTCCTTGGAGGTACCAAGAACCTCAAACCTCTTGGGGAAACAGACCAGTGCTTTATTCATTGGGCCATGGAGTCAACTAGCACACAAAAATAACCTTATTCAAAATGACTTTACTTGACTTTGACTATAAACTGGACTTTGACTATAAACTGAAAACTCTCAAAGGACTATGACTCAAACAAACTGATTTTTTGCTGAAGGTAAACAAACAAACTGAAAATCTCACACCAATCAATCTTCCTCCTTGGAATTATAGCCTTCACCTCGGGCCCCAAACCAAGAGTGAAAGATCAGTTCACACTTGCTGTAATAAAGTAACATGATATGTACAATGGAAATGATTTATAACAACATTGCTCAAGCATGATATTTCTTGAGAAGCCGGCCATTCACCGACCCACCGGGACATTCGTCACCATTCAATTCCTTGAGAATGAAAGCAGTAGGTCCACAATATGCAGCAATCTTATAAGGACCTTTCCATAGATTATCAAACTTACCGTGCTTACCTTTGTCCTCATTTCGAGCATCCCATCTCAAAACAACATCTTCTAGCTAAAAATTTTCTGATCTTGCCTTCTTATCATAGATCTTCTTGATGTGTTCTTGTAGTTTTAAAGAGTTTTGGATGACTTCTTCCCTTGTCTGCTGTAGGTGTACCATTTGACTGATTCTCCGTTACATTGGATCCATGTCTTCTCACGTTTCTTGGATTAATTTTGCGACCGGTACACTAAGTGATGTAGGAAAAACCGCATCGACTCCGTAAACAATCTCAAATGGCGACATTCCTATTGATTTCTTTTGGCTCACCCGATCAGCCCACAGTGCATTAACCAACTTCTTGTGCCAACTTTTCTTGTTGATATCCAGCATCTTCTTTATTATGTTCACTAGTGACTTATTTGATGACTCAGCCAGCCCATTACCTTGCGGATGATAAGCGGTGGAGTGACCCAAACTAATATTGTACTTATAACAAAAATCCACCATCTTATTTGACTTGAAAGCGGCTGCATTATCTGTGATCAATTTGAATGGACAACCAAAACGGGAAAAGATATTAGTTTCAAGAAAGGAGATAATTACCGAGTCTGTAGCCTGCCGAGTAGGGATTGCTTCTATCCACTTAGTGAAGTA
>APFE030763534.1:105195-127615 GCA_000404065.3 Pinus taeda | reverse complement strand
TATAACATTGAAAGGAAAATAATGAAAAATCAAGCTGGTAGTCTTGGTTTTGGGATCCAGGGGAAAATCTCTGTGTATGTGTGTTTTATGTGTTATGCTCTCACATTGTTAATTTTATGTGTTTTAGAATTCGTATGTAGGTAATTTCTATACGGGGTTAAAACCTTCAGTGATTCAATTGCTCTGAAGGGGATAACACTTCAAATCCTTTTTATATCTTTAGAAAAATATCCATTAAGATGCCTTAGGTTTGCAAAGGATATTGGTATGGATGTTGAATTTAGTGATATGGAAGAAACTTTAGACTTGTATGATTTTCAAGAGGAGCCTTCCCCTCTCTTGAATTTTGGCACCATGGAGAAATATTCCCACCACGATGTAGTGAAAGAGATGTGTTGAAATCGACTTGCTATGTCACTACCTCACAACCTTGATTAGGCCTTGTTTGGCTCTAAATGCCATCTTCTTGGGACCTTCTAGTTGGATATGCACTACACTTTTCAAGGCTATTTAGCAAATGTCCAACACTATTCATTATGATTTTGTTGAGTGCCTGACAATCTATCTACATATAGCATGTATAATATATCTATATACATTAATTAGACGTTTGTGCTTAAAAGGCAACATATTGTCCTCACATATGCATATACATTATAAAAATAAGTGAGGCTTCCAAAATATTAGTGCTCTTAGTTTAGTTCTTATGAATATAGAAAATACCAAAACATCATCATTTTCACTAGATTCTTCATACACATACACAACAATATTGGATTCGTCTCCTTTTAATCTTTTGGTGCATCATATTTGTACTTTGTTAAACACTTGATCACGACTAAAAATGGTTTCATCTTGATATAATATAACTTGAAAGATAAAAATTGTATATTCTTAGTAAATCAACTAACCTCACAATCTCTAGATATCTTTCAACAAAAAGATATTCTTCTTTTCTTTATCGACCATGAAGCTAGTGTAAGCAGATAATCTAAATTGGGCTTCATTGACTAGTATAAAGTACCAATTAGGCCCCAAACAAAAAAATATTCAAATCTGTAAAATATCTAGTTGATTTAGAAAAGTCAAACCTTGAATGTCCAATTTTCCACCAATTTGTTAGATATCAGGATTATTTTGAAAGTGTTTACACCATGTTTGGGCTTCTTCATGAGATTTGGGGGACATATTGTATTATTATACCCCGGGTAGCCTATGATGGATTTGCACACTATTGATGGCTTACTAAATGGTTGTTTGACTTTAGTTGGGTGCTTGCATGATATTCCTTCCTAGGGTATTACAAATATTTGGATAGCTTTGGTGGTGTTATACATTATGGCCATATGGAGATGGTTACTTGCTTAGAGAATACCCTACTTATCAAGATGAACCTTTTGCACTCTCAATGAGGGCATTGGGCCCTAGACTATGCAGGGTGGTTTAGATGCTTCCATGGAGCCTTGAAGTTCAATGTACTTTATTTAATTTTTTGTTTTTTCTCTCTTTTCCCTCATTTAATATTTCAACACTTGCAACATATTTTATTGTTTTCCTACTCTCAATATTTACCAAATTGCATTTAGGTACTAACTCTTATTGTCATTGTTTTGTGATCTAATCCATTTCATATTACGGGGACCCCATGTGTTTATTTCTTTGGAATGTGAAAACCTCAATGTTTATTAAAAAGCATCTCAAACCAAAATAGGGTATGAAATAGGGTCAACCCCACTTCCATAATTGGAACTTTGAGGTCGAGGCATATCATAGTGACATTCAACTCATGTTTACCTTGGAGAGCTTGTAAAAGTGGGTAAATCTGGGAGGTGTGGTTACAATATACCACCATATATCCTTCCAAATATTTATGGTATGTCAACTAAAGAGCTTGATGCTTTTCCTTTCAAATTTGATATCTTATGTCACACTTAGTCATATATAGATGACACCCATAAACTATGTTTATCTCTAGCCACTTTAAAAGGGGTAGCTTTATAATAGTTCATGGGTTTGGCTAAATATACCATAACATATTAGGAGATGTGCATAATTTTTTTATAAAGAAATATCAACCTTATTGTAGGTCAAGAGACTCCAAGGAATATATCTTTAGGATGTCTCAACAAAAGGATGAAGATTTAGAGGATTTTTTTTATAAAGGTTTAATTATAATCTACAAAATCCCAAACAGAGTGCATTGAATTCATATATTATTCATAGAAATTTCTTAAAGGGCATCGATGATGAAGTTATAGGTATACTTAATTTTATGGTAGTAGGTGATATTTCTTATCTACCTTTCATCATATTTATAAATTGTGAAGAAAGTATTTTTGGGGAAGAGCTAAAGATGGTATATGAAAAAGGGACATACTTTCCAAAATCACGAAGTCAGCTGGAGGAAGTGTGACAAGGGTTGAATTAGGAAATCTATTAGAAAATTTCAAAATTGATCTCTTAATTACACTTTGCTCATACATAGATACATTAAAAGTCAAGAAGAGATAGGGAGAACAAATTGGACCAATATCAATATTTGTCCTAAATGTAAGAAAAAACATTATTTAAGAGATTTTCCATTAGATAACATTCAACTTCATGGAATATGTGCAAAGAATAATTTAATAGAAACTCTTCCAACATGATTTTGGAGTTAAACTAAGTTTACAAGTAGAAAATGAAGTGATGGAATCTATTGATCCAGATATTTTCGCTTCAAAGATGCACACAAAATTGTATTTAAAAGGGGCATGTAACTATAAGATGCATACACATAAAAGAGAGGAAATAAATGACAACCATGAGAAGAAAAGACATAAACAAGTTGATAATAGAGTTCACCCATTGTGGGTTATGTCTCTAGACCCTGCTCAATGTGGGGAGGCCTCTTTCATTAATATTCAACGAAATCAAATTACATGCATGTACAAAAGAAACCTTATATCTCCGCTTCTGGGGATGTCCTGAAAATGCATGCCTTTTCTGAAGAAATGGACTACACCATTGAATTCCTGACGAAAAATCATGAAAAATGACTATAAACTTGACCCCTTTCTGCTTCAGTCAAAATATGGACCCCCAAGAATCTAAAAGATTCCCCAAATATTCCTTCTTGCAAGTTGACTAGAATTTGGCTGCTCAGATGAATAATTTGATCTCATCATTGCGTTCCTGGCGAAAAACTGAGAAATTGAGCATAAATTCGGTCTGGTCCTAAAACTATTAATTTCGTGCCTCCAGGGAATCGTTCAGATTCCATGTAGATACTTGCATCAAGGTTCCAACCTCATGCTTTCACCATTCAACCTATGTCTATAGAAAATTCGTTGCTGAGATTAGAAAACCATTGGCACCATCAAACTCCTAGCTAAATTTTGTGTAATTTGGGTATAAACTCGGCATAATTCTATCACTGTCAAAATTCAACCTCCCAGCGAATCTTTTAGATTCCTTACATATTCCCTGCATCAGGGTTCTTCTCCTTAGTTTGCATGCCCGCTTAGTGTTCCACTATGGCCCTGGGTTCTGTGCCCTCAACCTCCTCGTCCCTCGGAAAATGGTGAAATGTTGGGTTTATATACAAGTATGGGTGGATAAATTTCATGTGGGAGGTTGGAGGTTCCAACTCCCTACCAACATTATTTTTGAATTTTTTTTAAATAATAACTAGCTTTATTGGAAAGCCAATGGCTGTGGAATTATCTTGGGTTCGATGCCATTTTTGGTTGAGGTTAGTGGGGTCGCCGGTGGGACAAGTTAGCCAAACTGGTCGGGCGGGTTTGATCCTCATTCGCCCATATATATACATATATATATATAGTATATATAATAGTTTTTATATAGGCTTGTTGTGTAATGGTTGTAGTCATTGGCTATCGGGTCTGCCATTGGTGTGTGACTAGTGGGGTGGACGGGTCTGCCAGGGCCCGCCCCCTTTTTTAAATAATTTTTATTGTTTTTTTTATTTTAATTTTTTATTTTTTTTATAAGAAATTGGACAAAAAAATTTCGACCGAATTTTTAGGGTCACCGGTTTTTTTAAGTAGGCGACAATTTTGTCAATTACGACCACCGGAAACCGTCGCTGCAAAGTGCCAAATTATTGCCTCATTAATTCCACCAAATTCAGTGGCTCTACCAGATCTAGTCAGGCTCCAAAATTAGTTAGCACTATGTTAACTTTAGCCAATGAGCCAAGTCAATCAAAACTTTGACTTGCCATAACTTTCACATACGAACTCAGATTGAGATTTCGTTTGCGTTGTTTGAAAGATTGTGAAGAAATATTTCTGAATCTAGTTTAATTTCAATCTAATAACTTTTATTTTTTAGTCTTTTCAAAGCCATCTTTGACTTCTAAGTGTTTCTGGAGCCACCTGGATCATTCCTCCTCACTGAGGAGCTTTTGGTCCTCCAAAAGCATGAACACAATATGCAATCTAATGTGCTCCCTTGCCTGCACAACAAGTGCTCTGATAGGCCACACTTCCTTCTTCTTCACCTTTGTTCTTCGGAGCCATAGGTGATGAACCGACACCTGCATCCTTTACAAACCTTTAGTACAAATATTTTCAAACTACATGTTCAATTACTTGACCAATCATGACCCAAGCATCCCCATACTTGCCAAGAGTTTATAACACACACTCTTTGGTCAATTTTACATCATAATAGAAACCAATACCCCAACTATCAACAAAAGGTCCAAAAACATCATCATTTTACAATCATTTCGCATCATATGATTTACTATAAGATGGCCATGACAAACTATTATATCTAATAAAACCATTTCTCACTCATCAAAGTGAATGGGTCATCATTTTGGAGTTGATTCTCTTGTTGAACAACTTTTCCAACTGGTTCCTACACGAACGCTTTGTCCTTAAGACGCTGCTTTGGATGGACCCTCCAACATGTGGCTCTCTGATGTCCATCTTTGTTTCAATGGCTGCAAAAATTCTTTCTCCTCCAAACTTTCTGGACTATCTTGGAACACTTATTCTTAGTGTGCCACTAATAAGTGCCCGTGGAATCCTCACTATCATTGGAATGTGATGAGGTGCTCCCATCATCCGTCATTAGTTGGTCACTAATTGTCTTGGAGCATTCTCCAACCTCTTTTCTGACATATGCAAGTCCTGCATAACGAGGGAATTCCTCCACTTTGATGGGGTTCACAATACCCTAGCCATTAATGTTGAGGCCCTTTACTTGATACCCCATCTTCTTCAACAATTTTGATCCAATTCCTATAGTATATTTCTCAAAAGCAGTGAAATCGTCATCATAAAAAGAACATGACATTGAAGAATCACTTTTTATCTTAGGCTTGTTATGTTGCAACTTTTCCAAGGCCTCTTCCTTGGCTTGTAACTGATATTGCAACCTTTGTTTCTCCTCCTCTTCTTCTTGTAGGATTCCCCTTAGTTCAACATTATTTGCTTGAATTCTTTGGTTGATCTCTTTGAGTTCATGGAGCCATGTAGTCTTTGGTGCCCTTCTCATTTTTGGCACAACATCTGTCAAATTTTTTTCCTCATCGTCAGAATCAGAACCTAAGTCGATCAGTCCATCCTCTGCAATCCCAAGCACTGCAATCTTTTTCTCATCACCTGAGTCTGATCCCAGGTCAATTGGTCCAACACCTACAAATCTTGCAATTGTGATTTTCTCATCATCCTTTGATTCATATTCTTGGTCTTATTGCATAGTCACAACTATCTTCTACTTCTCTTTTTTGTTGTTCCTCTTTAGCCTCAATTCTGGATGCAATTTCCAGCAATGCTCCTCATCATTCCCTTCTTTCTCACAGTGAGTATAAGAGGGCTTTGCTTCTTTCCTCTTAGTTATTTTTGTCCTATTTGGATGGTCATCCTGCTCAGGCTTCCCCCTACTTTCAAGATGTACAACCTTCACACTAGCTTCATCAAGAGTTTTAGGTTCAAATAATAACAATGAATGCCGCAAATAACCATGCAATGAGCTAATATATTTCATCAATGTTTCAAGAGAGTCTAATGGAACATTCAATGTTAATGCCTGTTTCTTAAACTCCTCTATAAAATTTTGAACACATTGACCTTTACTTTGTTTCAAATGTTTCCATTCCATTATGGCCTTTTGTCTATAGCCCAATGAGTAAAACTATCCTCTTAAAGTAGAAACAAACTCAGACCAAGATGAAAAAAGTATGACTACTCTTACCACCTTTCTACAACTTGTGTTCCCACCAGACGAGAGCAGTGCCACTTAATCGAAGGGATGTTAGCTAGATTTTGGCTTCATCCTCTTTGATTCGTTGTATGCGGCAATATACTTCAACCTGTCTGATCCAATTATCTAGCTTTTCTGCATTAGATTCTCCACTAAACACAGGAAAATCAAACTTGAAATCCAACCTGAAAAAGGGGTTTTTATGAGTTTTTCTACATCTAGAATGACAAGAAGAGGAAGAAAAGGAACTTTCACTGAAAGATGGAGAGGGAGGTTCAGGAGGCTCTTCCCCTCCTCCTTCATGATTCACAGACGTATGATCATCTGGTCCTTCCTTCTTCTATAGTTTCGCCATTGTCTTCTCGTACTCTGCAAATAGTTTGTCCACTTTTTTTGATATGGCATAAAAGGCCTTGCGATAATTTCACTCTTCCTCCAACCAAGCATCTTCATTTGTCATTTTCCTCCTTCGTGTTGCATGCCTCGCTTCTAGATCGTAGAAATTAAGTTTCCCTTCACCTCTTCAGAGCTTTGCCTTGGTTATCACACACTTGCAATTCACATCAACAAAAGACCCGCTCTGATACCAAAATTTATTAAGATCTTTTCACTTCAAAGATGCATACAAAATTGCATTTAAAAGGGGCATGTAACCATAAGACGCATACACATAAAAGAGCGGAAGTAAATGACAACCATAAGTAAAAACACAAACAAGTTAGTAATGGAGTTCAGCGAGTGTGGGTTACATCTCTGGGCCCTGCTCAACGTGGCGAGGCCTCTTTTATTAATCTTCAGCCAAATCAAATTACATGCATGTACAAAAGACACCTTATACCTCCACTTCTAGGGATGGCCTGAAAATGCACACTTAGAAATGGACTGCACCGTTGAATTCCTGGCGAAAAATTGTATAAAATGATTATATACACAATGCCTTTTTGCTTTGGTCAGAATCTAGACCCTCGGGAATCTCAAAGATTCCCCAAAGATTCCTTCTCGTGTGTTTAATGGAATTCGGCTGCTCAGACGAAAAATCTGATCACATCATCGCGTTCCTGGAAAAAAACTGAAAAAAAAAAATGAGTATAAAGTTGATATGGTTATGAAATTGTCAATTTCGGGCCTCTAGGTAATCTTTTAGATTCCATGTAGATTCCTATGTCAAGGTTACACCTTTCAACGTCTGTCTCTGGAAAATCCACTGCTAAGATCATGAAAACCATCGGCACCATCAGACTCTTGGTGAAATTCTGAGTAATTTGAGTATAAACTTGGCATAATTATGTCCCTATCAAAATTCAGCCTCCAAGGGAATATTTTATATTCCTTACATATTCCCTGCGTCAAGGTTATGCTCCCTATAGATGTGTTAATAAGCGATTAGATTAAAGTTTCTTTTAATCAACAAAACTTCTAATAGAAGAGGTTTTGGTATCAATTTATGACTGACCATTTCACTTAAAAATTCTCTTTTGCTCATAATTTCTTACCATTTAACCTTTATATTTCCTCCATAACCTTTAGAAACTGAATGGTATAATGTCATTGTCATTATTTTTATCTTGAAATTAATTTTTGAAATTGTTGTGTTAAAATTGAAAATTTTCATAAAATTACAAGATGGTGTAACTTCCTGTAATCACTCCATGGTTTGACATGTTGCATAACAGGATGGAAAATTCGAAGATTGTGGGCATAAACCTAAATTTTCAAATATGGTGGATTACCTATCCACTTTAGGATTTGAAGAACATAGGTGGAAGATCAACGCTGGTCAAACCCAACTACTTCAGCAGAAATTCCAGATTATGGAACATAATTTTCTATTTTTGAGATTTTTTTCCTAAATAGAGGATCTGATCCAATTCGACCTCCTTTGATGTAATTAATAGGATCTTCTTAGGATAATAAGGAGTATGAATAGCTTCTTTTTGTTATGGAGATTTATGATAAATAACTCAAAGGAAGAACTATGTTTAGTTAGTCTTGATATACATATGAAAAACTTGGAAACGCAGTTGATGTACTTTTGATTCTTAGACTTAAATACAGAGCTACAATGTAAGTTCATCTTATGCTTTCAGACCCAATAATTTTCTTCATTTGAGTTAGTCTACAGTGTGCTTGCAAGGTGTGGAAGGGTCCCCACTACGGAGCTGGTACGCTCCTTCTTAAGTTTTCTTTATAAATTGCATAGATAGATTTTATATTTAGAATTTGTTATTTAATTCATGTGTTACAAGTTCATGCAATTGAAAAATTGTTAATTGAAGAGATTTGTATTTGTTGTGAAAGAGCTTTGTAAGAAGTCTCAACCAATATTCATCTTGAAATTGACAAAAATATTGCTATTTTATGATTTCAATTTTAGAGTTAGTTCATAGTTCAATTTCCATTGATTAAGATTTGTAATTGTAGAATTCAATCTATAGTTAGATGAATGAACCTTGTAAGAGGATCAACTATTATTGATTCCCAAAGTTACTTATCTCATTCATTGCTTTGATTAGTTGAGATTTAGCAATTGTTTTGAATTGTTATGACTTAGGATTAGAAGGGATTCTATAGAGTAAAGTTCTTGTAAGGGAATGGTAGAATCTTCAACAAGTAATTAATACTCTGTTTTGTTAAATAGGAAATCAGATTTCAATTAGATTTGCTTTCATCTAAATCAATGCTTAAGTGTTTGAAAAAGACAAGGAGACACCTATTGTAAGAGAGCATCATTAATTTCACTTCACGAGGCTATCATTAGAACGCTAGATATTTCTAGATCTATATACATTAGATAAGTGCATCTAAGTGTACCTACTCGGGTTGACAAAAAGAATTAAATATTAACTTACCTTAGAAAGTAAAGCCCAACATTTTGGCACCGTTGCCGGGGAGGTGAAAACTAGGAAGATTTAGAACAAAAATCTTAAAATCTTAAATTAACAAAACAACAAAAACATAAATTTAGTTTTAATTCCTTAAGCCATGATTCTTTATGTCTAGATCTAAGGATGAAAAAGGAAGATTCATAAAAACCCCCCACCAAACAACTATCCCTCCATTGGGAGAAGAAACTTTAGAGAGGATTGAGTACACAAAACCAACTGGAAAATTTATTGTGGAAAAACTTGAGGAAAAACAAAGATTAGGCTAGAGACTTACTCTCGTTGAAAGACAAATCCTACTAGCTCATGAGGCAAAGAAAAGACATATACCTGAGCCTTCTATAATAGGGAAACTAAAAGAGAGTAGTACAAGAATCCAACAGCATATCCTTGAACAGATTGTTCCTCGCGAATCAAAACAGGAAGAAGAGATAGAAACTTTAGACAAGTCACATATCACAATGGCTGAAGACGGAGGATCCAGAGGGCCTACTGTAGAACAACTCAGAGAATATGAGAGACAAATGGAAGAAAGGAGAAGGCAAAGAGAGAATGAGGAAAAACAAGGAAATGATACTCTGTTTGGAGGGAATCAAAATCCACCAGAGGAAGAGGAATCAACATTTAAATTTCTAATTCAAGATAGGGGAGAGTACATGGATGAGGAAATTAAAATGAAAAATATCCCACCATCTGTATTACCAAACTTTTATGGTATGGCATCCGAAGACCCTGGTTCATTTTTATTTGAATTTGATATAGTATGTCGAACCTATGGATATACAGATGATGCTCATAGACTTCGACTTTTTCCCGCTACATTAAAAGCAGTAGCATTGAGGTGGTTCATGGGATTAGGTGAACACTTAGTCACTGATTGGGATACACATGAGAAAAATATTTTTGAAAAAGTATCAACCTTACTATCGATCAAAAGACTCTAAAGATGACATCTTTAGAATGAATCAACAAGAAGATGAGACCTTAGAAGAATACTTGGAAATATTTTCATATAATTTACAAAAATCAAAACATAGAGCCATGTCTGTTGATCTTATTCGAACAATATTTCTTAAAGGCATCCGGGATGAATATCTAGATGACCTCAATCTCATGGGTAAAGGGGACATTTCTAATTTACCTTTTGATGAGATCGCTGACTTGTGTCAGAAGTACTCCAAAAGTAGGGAAAGAAATGGAAGAAGAGCTATGACATCTAAGATCACTAAATCCGCCATAGGAAATATCACTAGAGCTGAACTAGGCAATCTATTTGAAGATTTCAAAAGACCTTTTAAGCACTTTGGGAAATCAAATAGACACTCTAAAAGCAAATAAAAGACAAGATGAACAAGAAAAAGAGTTATCTATATTCTGTCCCAAATGCAGACAAAAACATGCCTTGAAAGAATGTCCTTTAGATAATGTGCATTTTTGTGGGTTTTGTACAGAAAATCATGACACTAAGGATTGCATAAAGATGAAAGTTTTGCAGAACTATAATTTGGAAGCTAATGCAGAGATGGAGAACATATATTTCATGGGAGCTCGAAGGCCATGGCAGCCAAGACCTCTAGGTATGTTTCAAAATCCAAATCCAGCAAATTATAACATGCTTGTTCAAAATTCTTGGAATGTTCCTATGCCTTACCAAAATTGGTTTAATCAACAACAACAAACTTATCCACAACAAGGATGGAAAGGGTATTCCTATCCTCAACAATTTTCTCAACAACCACCTCAGCAATATCAACAACCATTTCCTCAGCCATATCCTCAACACTATTAGCAACAATATTCTCAGTCGGATCCACAATAATACCCTCAGCAACCAATTGCTTATCAACAACAAAATCCTCAGCAAACCTTACCTGCTCCTCCACAAATAAATTCACCAAAGTTACAATTAACATCGAATCAACTTCCTAAACCTACGCAGTTACCAGCTCAACCCATAGTTAACCCAAATAACCGAATAGATAGACCAACTTACAACATGGATGAGGGACCATCGTACCCAATTCTGCCACTGCAAAACATTGAACTAAGGTCAGGTCAAATTCTGCAAATGGAACCTCCACTTGTTCCAATGCAGTCACAAAATGAGAGTCAAATTGATGAATAAGAAATATCAATACACAACAAACAAAATGATCTAACACATAACAAACAAATCAATCCAGAACAGGGTCAACAAATCAAAACAGTAGAGTCACCTCCATTTCCATAGCGGTTACTTCTACCAAAATTACCCATATAATTTCCACAATTTGATGTTCTTGATGAATTGAGAAATGTGTATGTCAAAATGCCATTTCTCCAAGCAATCAAGGATATTCCAATTTATACCAAAGCTATTAAAGAACTCTGTCTCAAAAAGCCTACAAAGAAAATTTTTAATCCACAAACAATACATGTTATTGGCAATTTAGCTGGCTTAATGTCAAATGTCATTTCCATGGAAAAATATGTTGACCTAGGCATACTTAGAGTCACAACAATTATCAACAAAATTTCAATTCCAAACACTCTGATTGACTTAGGAGCTGCAATAAATGTTATGACATTGGACATAATGAAAATTTTACAACTAACAAATTTACAGTCGACACCGATTGTTTTGGAATTAGCAGATCGCTCTAAAGTCATTCCTGAAGGGATACTGGAAGATATACTTGTTTCACTGGACTCTTGGGAGTATCCAGTTGATTTCTTAGTACTCCAACCAAAATCAAACTTATGAGGACACCCACTCTTACTTGGCAGACCATGGTTGGCAACTGCTGATGCATTCATTAGGCATAGATCAAGTAACATGATCATTTCTAGAGGCATAGAGAGAAAGAAACTTACCTTGTACCCATCAGCCTAAGCTCCAACAGTAATACAAAACCTATGGCTTTATGATAAATACAAAGATAAGGAAGAAATATACTCTATTTTAAGAATCAATCAAATGTATGATATTGGGGAAGACAATAATGAAGATGTAGTGGAAATGTTTATCTCTCAACCTGATGTTTCAGAGGAGTTGAGAAATGAACAATACACTGTTGCAGATCAAATATTGGAACAAAGCTTTCAGGTGACTTGTACCATGTATTCTCTGAAAACATCATTTGAAGATATCTTTCCAGTCAACTTCATTACAAACACACAAAGAAATATTATAGAAATCAGCCTAAGAAAAGCACTGAACATTGGGGCATTTCTAGAAACATCTCAGGAACGGAAATTGCTTGATTTTCTCATCAAATACCAAAAGGCATTTGCTTGGGACTACACTGGCATTTGAGGAATTCACCCGGAAACTTGCACTCACCATATCTATACAGACACTAGTATTCACCCAGTGAGGCAGCCACAGAGAAGGATGAACCCCATGCTTAAAGAGATTGTAAGAGATGAATTGCAGAAGTTACTAAAAGTAAAGTTCACTTACCCCATTTCTGACTGCCAGTGGGTATCTCCACTAGTAATAGCCCCCAAGAAAAATGGTAAGTGGTGAGTTTGTGTTGACTACAGAGAACTGAATAAAGCCACCCTTAGAGACTATTTTCCATTGCCATTTATTGACCAAGTTTTGGATACATTAGCTGGAAAAATGTCATTTTCCTCCCTGGATGGTTTTAGTGGTTACAATCAGATCAGCATAGCCTCAGAAGACCAAGACAAAACAACATTTACCTGTTCATGGGGCACTTATGCTTACAATGTGCTACCATTTGGCTTGTGCAATGCTCCAGCAACATTTCAGAGAGCAGTATTAGCAAATTTTGTTGATCTGGTCCGTGAATGTGTTGAGGTATATATGGATGGTTTTTTAGTATATGGTGATTCCTTTGACCATTCTTTGCAAAATCTTGAGAAAGTTTCACAACGATGTTTAGAAACCAACTTGTCTTTAAGTAATGAAAAATGTTATATGATGATGAATGAGGGAATAGTCTTAGGACATCATGTTTCTCCTGAGGGAATCAAGGTAGATCAAACCAAAATTCAAATTATTGTCAAATTGCCAATTCCAACAAATCAAAAAGATGTAAGAAGCTTTCTTGGTTATGCAAGAAATTATAGGAGATTTATTGAAAACTTTAGTAGGATAGCTTTGCCTTTGTTTAAGCTTCTTGCAAAAGATGTATCTTTCAATTGGAATGAAGCTTGTTAAAATGCTTTTGAGAAACTTAAAGAGAAACTAAGCATTGCCCTAGTTTTGAGGGGACCCAATTGGACTTTACCATTTCACATCTCAACTAATGCATTCGATACAGCAGTAGGGGCTTCATTAGGGCAGAAAGAAGATGCTTTAACTTATGCCATTTACTTTATGAGTAAAAAATTGACTCCTGCTGAACTCAACTATACAGTAACTGAAAAGGAAATGCTTGCAATTATACATGCGGTGAACAAATTTCATCACTACATAACTGGATATGAAGTCCTTGTTCACACTGACCACTCCTCCATTATATACTTAATGAACAAACCTATTACTAATGGCAGGATCACCAGATGGTTACTCTTATTGCAGGAATTTAATATCACCATACTGGATAGACCAGGGAAAGAAAACCAGGTAGCAGGTTACTTTTCTAGACTACAAATCTAGGTGAAGTTCTTCTAGTTGAAGATTCATTTCCTGATGAACACCTATTTGCAATTTTAGTGTTAACCCCATGGTATGCTGATTTAGCTAATTACTTGTCTACAGGAAAAGTACCTCCCTCTTTCAGCTCAAAGGAGAAGAAAAGACTCATTAAGCAAAGTGAAAGATATTCATGGGTTAATGGTGATTTGTTTTATACTGGTTATGATATGATTATTAGAAGATGCATTAGAGAGGATGAAATTATTGACATACTAAAATCATGCCATGATCAACCTTGTGGTGGCCATTTTGCAGCCAAGAGGACATCATACAAAATTTTTAGCCTTGGCTACTATTGGCCATCAATTTTCAAAGATTCAAAGAAGTATGTAAGAAGTGATAGCTGCCAATGCATGGGCAGATCAACCACTTCCGATGAGATGCCACTACAACCACAAGTACATCTAGAGCCATTTGAAAAATGGGCTCTAGACTTTGTTGGACCCATTAATCCACCATCCAAAGGTAAGAAGTACATTCTTGTATGTACCGATTATGTGACCAAATGGGCTGAAGCAAAGGCACTTGTAAGGGCAACTAAACAAACAGTAGTCAATTTCCTTTTTGAAGAAATCTTGGTTAGATATGGATTGCCCAGAGAGATAGTAACAAACCAAGGGACTCAATTCACTTCTAGACTGGTTCAAGAAATCACTAACAAGTACAAAATCAAACACAAAAGGAGTACACCCTACCATCCATAGGCCAATGGCCAAGTCGAATATAAAAACAAGACACTAGAAGGGATCATGACTAAAACAATGGTAACAAACAAGAAAGATTGGGTAGATAAGCTCAATGAGGCACTCTGGGCATATAGAATCACCTAGAAAAACACAACAGGGTTTACACCTTATCAACTAGTGTATGGCAAAGAAGTCATGCTGCCAATAGAATTTCAAATACATACTTACAAAATGGCTACAGACTTAGGAATAGACATCTCTAATGCACAACAAGAAATAATCATGCAATTGAATCAGTTGGATGAGATGAGACAACTAGTGGAAAGGACAACAATGATACAACAACAAAGGAGACAGTGGCATGATAAGTTAATCAAGAAGAAAGAGTTTCAAGTTGGTGACTGGGCATTACTCTTTGACTCAAAATTCAAAGACTACAAAGCCGAATTTACAACCCATTGGACGGGCCCTTATGAAATCATTGAAGTCTTTGAGAATGGATCAGTCAAACTCATTACAATTAACCAATAAGGACGAACATTTCTAGTAAATGGACACGGGTTGAAGATTTATCATAAGCCTATCAGCAAAGAAGATTTCATGAAGACATTGACACAACAAAATGAGGTTCAGATAGTACAATAGTCTACTGTAATATCATGCCTTAAGTTAGCTTTCTACTTCAAAACTTTAAAAAATAATTAAAAATAATAAAATAAAACAATAATAGTTTAGATGTGAAAACCAGTCTCTAGCATACTCTAAACATGAATTCTTTCAGGAAAACCAAGAAATTGGCCAGTAAGAATTCATTTTCCTTTTCAATTGTATTACCAAATAAAATCCTCTGTTATTTACATTTCATAGTGATGACTTGAGGACAAGTCATATGATCAGCAGGGGAGGAGAAAAGTTTGAACCTTTTCATACTTTTTCATCTCCTTATTTTCATAATTTTATTACAACAGAGGAAGGAATTTGTTTTACTTTCATTTTTAGTAGACTTTTCAACAAAGCATTATTTTTCAAGATGGGACCTGTTAAGAAGAACACATCATGAAAGGGACCTGTTATATGCAAATTTTCTAGATGGGACCTATTAAGAAGAAGAAGACTACACTTAAGAGAGAAAAGGATTGCACCATCACATTCTGTTATGCCTGAACACATCAAACAAGTAAAATAGAGTTAGTTTTCAAACAAGGAAGTATCTGAAAGTTATAAGAATTCTAATTTTGATACTTTAATTTCTTTTATTAATTTCAATTTTTAAATAGTGGTTCATGATGTTTATGGATTCAGTTTCTATTAAGCCAGCCTATCCTATATCATACATACTCATTTTTCTGTCCTGTAGGATTTATTCCTACTCTTAAAATCTTGTTACCATAACCTATATATCCTATTTTCCATTCTATACATAAATCCTTAAACCTGATCCTTAAAGCCTACACTCTTATCCTGTACATACCATTCCACTTCAACCACTTCAATTGATTAATCATATGTACCAACAAATCCACCAAAACAAGCATATTCAAGATCTAATTAAATAGTCAAAATCCATAGATTAGAAGCTACAGATCAAAATTTTTGAGGTACAAGTCCAGGTCCAACGAGTTGTATAGTTATGAATGATTTGTATAGTTATGAAGTTATATAATTTTTTTTTTAACCTAAAAATTTAAAAACAAAAAAGAAAAAAGAAAAAACAAATCACAGTACATATGTTATGATGATCGAAAATGGTAAGTGCAGTAAGATTATGACAAAATGTCATCATAATAGAGATCAACGGCTAGTTAGAGGGAACCTTAATGATTTGTAGGAAGAGAATATAATGATCCATGGCCTCATGGTCTTAGTCAGGGTTCATACCATACCATCATACCCAATTTCATCATTCAAATTAAACATGACTGCTGCTCATAGCTATTGGGCCTATTATTAAGAAATCATTGTGTAAGGAACCAAAGGCTCATCATTAAATGTTGTGTGAAGGAACCAAGGGTTCATTACATAAATAAACGATGTATGAAGACAGTAAGGTTCATCATTAACACATACGCTGTGTTGAAAGAGCAAAACATGAACACTGTGTTTATTGTGGAGTATTGGTAAGAGCCCGAACACATAGGAAGTGTTGTGAACGCTGTGGAGAATTCTGAATGCTTGAGAACCCTCTCTGAGGTATGTGTAGGATGTTACGAGTATGTTGACAATGGAAATGTCAATATACAAGTAATAAAGGCCACGTCACACAAGATAACTCTATAGGACCGGTTAAAAGGGAGTTTCCAATCCAAAAATAGTAGTGTCTTCCACTTGAATAGAGATAAAAAGGCATACGAATAACACTCAGGACAACGAAGGCCTAGGTAGTTTTCTCGCAGAATTTTGGTAAATTTCTCTTACAGCACAGGGTAAAAAGAGGTTTTTTTCTCTCATGGCAAAAAGAACAGAGCCAGAACAATTCGACCCTTCCAAAGTGCATAGCGACTGCATAGAAATATTTAGGGAAAAACAGTGGTTAACACTCTTAGAAAAATTCAATGGGCACAATGAGTTAACAACCATGGAATTTGCCTCTTCATTCACTGGAGAAAGAGCCACTATAGGGAAACTATCTTTTAGGGTCTCAGAGGATACAATTTCCCAGGCTGTAGGCATAAGTCCAGAGGGAGAGAAGTATTTCAAAACAAAGCAGTTTAAGGAGAAAACCTGGACACATTTTGTATCTAGAACAAGGGTATCAACAGTTAATTGGAAATTAGGGATTCCTAGGATTTGGCTCATTCATCCATGGGATAAAATAGTCTATGTAATTCAGAAATTCATAACATGTGAGGGCAGATACACTACAGTGTTCATTTATCATATCAAACTGCTAATGCATCTAAGGGGAGACTGTGTTATAAGCTTGCCTTATTCTCTTTTGCAAAGCTTAACTAAGATGTCTAAAACTATACAAAAACAAAGAAGAAACAAGGATAGGAGCCTATATCATTTTGGTTTGGTGAAAATATTAATTGAGTTTGAATTGCAAAAGATAGGTGTGTCATGGAAAAAAAAAAATGGTGATTAATGAATTTATAGTAGATGAAGAGCAGGAAGAGCAGCAGAATCCACAGGAAGGGCGTCAACATTTGGAGTTATTGATTCATGTGGATGATATAGAAGAAGAATTTTCAGAGCACGGACCTAGTATCTCTGCTCCATCCAACAACAGTATAAAGACAAGAAGAATGGTAAGAGAGGAAACTGAGAAAGCTAAGTAGGATAAAAATTTTACCACCTACACAAGGAAGTCCAGAAAGACTAAATTTGGGGAAAGAGGGAAAACGGTGGAAGAAGATGATATTTTACAACAACCTCAATATGATTAGATACAAGAATTGGAAACAAGAGATAAGGAAAAGAAGTCACAAGAACAAAAACTTTCAGGTAAGAAGAAAAGGAAGTTGGAAAGGAAAGTTGAGAAATTGCAGCAACAACTTATGGAGTCTGAAGTTTTGGAAAGGGCGGTGAAGAGAGAAAATGAAACTCTTAGAACATAGAGCAAGAAATTTCAAGATGAAAATGAAAAGTTGAAGAAGAAGGTCAGGAGACTCCAAGCCGATAGGGTTCAGATTGGTAAGAGGGCCTATAAATTGTACAAGTAGAATAAGGCAATCAAAACTAAATACCAAATTTTGAAAATAGAGTACAAGGCCCAAATGAACATCAATCCTCTACTCCAGGAAGCTGAGGCAGAAGCAGAAGCATAAAGAGGCATTTGACATGTTAGAATTCATTTGCATGAGGTCATGCAAAATCTTGAGTTTGGGGGAATGTTAATATCAATTTATGATTGACCATTTCACTTAAAAATCCTCTTTTTCTCATAATTTCTTACCATTTAACCTTTATATTTCCTCCATAACCTTTAGAAACTGAATGGTATAATGTCATTGTCATTATTTCTATCTTGAAATTAATTTTTGAAATTGTTGTGTTAGAATTTAAATTTTTCAGAAAATCACAAGATGTTGTAACTTCTTGTAATCACTCCATGGTTTGACATGTTGCATAAACCTAAATGTACAAATATGGTGGATTACCTATCCACTTCAGGATTTGAAGAATATAGGTGGATGGTCAACGATGGTCAAACCTAGCTACTTTAGCATAAATTCCAGCTTTTTCGAACATAATTTTCTATTTTTGAGATTTTTGCCTAAATGGAGGGAGAGTAGTCAACATGGGCAAGACAACGTTAACATCATATACAACAAATTTTCATTAGCATATATGTATTACAACAAGTGAATTAGTTCAAGTGTTAAACACATATATCGAGTCATGAATGGCTACATTTTCGGCATTCGAAAGGTGCGAAGCCGCTTGTTCTTCCGAGAACAAGGGCCCTTACTTCTTATAGGTCACTCACTATTCATATGTTCTCTTCTTTCCCCATTTACAGGGGATTGACTAACCCCATGGATATGTTGTCACATTTAGCTCAGCCTGTTATAGCGAGCAAGCAAAGCCTACTTCTACTTTGTTGGAGAGAAATCCTTACGAGCATATCACTTTAGTTCCCTAGTTCCACCAGACGTTAGAGAATCCCCCCATGAGGTAATCCAATTCGACCTCCTTTGATGTAATTAATAGGATCTTCTTAGGATAATAAGGAGTATGAATAACTTCTTTTTATTATGGATATTTATGATAAATAAATCAAAGGAAAAACTATGTTTAGTTAGTCTTAATATACATATGAAAAACTTGGAAACGCAGTTGATGTACTTTTGGTTCTCAGACTTCAATACAAAGATACAGTAGTGAGTTCATCTTATGCTTTCAGATCCAATAATTTTCTTCATTTGATTTAGTCTACATTGTGCTTGCAAAGTGTGGAAGGGCCCCCACTACGGAGCTGGTACACTCATTCTTAAGTTTTCTTTATAAATTGCATATATAGATTTGATATTTAGGATTTGTTATTTAATTCATGTGTTACAAGTTCATGCAATTGAAAAATTGTTAATTGAAGAGATTTGTATTTGTTGTGAAAGAGCTTTGTAAGAAGTCTCAACCAATATTCATCTTGAAATTGACAAAACTGTTTGCTATTTTATGATTTCAATTTTAGAGTTAGTTCATAGTTCAATTTACATTGATTAAGATTTGTAATTGAAGAATTCAATCTATAGTTAGATGAATGAACCTTGTAAGAGGATAAACTATTATTGATTTCCAAAGTTACTTATCTCATTCATTGCTTTGACTAGTTGAGATTTAGTAATTGTTTTGAATTGTTATGACTTAGGATTGGAAGGGATTCTATAGAGTAAAGTTCTTGTAAGGGAATGGTAGAATCTTCAACAATTAATTAATACTCCGTTTGTTAAATAGGCAATCAGATTTCAATCAGATTTGTTTTCATCTAAATCAATGCTTAAGTGTTTGAAAAAGACAAGGAGACACCTATTGTAAGAGAGCATCGTTAATTTCACTTCACGAGGCTATCATTAGAACACTAGATCTTTCTAGATCTATATACATTAGATAAGTGCCTCTAAGTGTACCTACTGGGGTTGGCAAAAGGAATTAAAGCTTAACTTACCTTAGCAAGTAAAGCCCAACAAGAGGTATGAATGTGTGCATGTGACAGCGAGAGAATTCATTGAACTAGTTAACCACAATACAAGAGTAACCGAATATTTGAAGTTGTCAGCAATCCTTCTCAATAGAAAAAAGAAAAATTAGTTTGAGGCTCATCAATTATGCGTGGTTATTGGTCCCTTGGCATAAGCCATCTTTAAGTAAAAAACAATGATGCTTGTTTAAGTTTAAAATGGCCCCTACCTGACATATGCAGTCTTGCGAAGAGTCGTCAAAATATGGCCATGGACGAGAGTGATCAATCCTTTCTTCGATGAGATTTAGACTTGACTAACTCATTTGGTATGATCTCGTATATTTTGAGGATCTGTGCTATAATTGAATCATGTTAAGTGTCCTTTTCCAAAAAAAAATCAGTTCCTACATAGCCAAAAAACCTAGCAAATCAACGTAGGTACATTCATGGGTTTAGCCAAGGATATTATGTTCACCTAGTGATGCCATGCATTCTTAAATGAATCCCCTTGCCAATGCCACTATAAAGAGAGTTTATTGCAGACCTCATTCCAAATGTGAGTGAAAAGGGGCCATAAGACAAAGAAGTGGTCCATAGATTCTTTTGTTGATCTACACAACAGGCTCCAGTTACGACCTGCAAACTTCCTTGCTTTTTTCTCCTGAAGGAATCTTGTTGTTTAAAAGACACTAAAGGAAGAGCCTAGCTTTTGTCGAGCATTTTATTATCCATATTCCTTTCCACCACCCTGATGACACCTTTAGCTCTTTGTATGCAATGAGAAAGAGATAACCCCCCTTGGGTCAGTATTTTCCCGAGTTCAAATGGATCCATTGAAGTTCACCTAGTCTATCCGAAATTCTGAAATGAGAGATTTCAAGCTTCGGTATAATTAATCCATGAATGGTTCCATTCATCTAGAATATCTAGATCTTGAGGAATAGACGATCCCTGAGCCCATATTGACATGGACTCGGGATCCTCCACTTGGTTCAAAGTGCGTCTACCATTTCTCGATAGAAAGTCTATCAACTCATTTGACAAGTGATACATGTCTCCACAACCAATCCATGTGTCTTGGATGATCCTTAATATGTCCCCTGCTCCCACCTTCTAGTTTAACATCTAACTCTTTCTCAATCAATGGAAAAGATTCCAGAACTACCTTCCACACCGATGAGACATTCCTCCTACTTCAGTTTGAGTTCCTAATAGAAGCTTCCAGAGAGATAGGAAAAATATACTTTTTATATACTACCTAAGTCTATAAGCTCGATGTGGAAATTAGTCTCCATTTGACCTTGACCACTAAATCTTTCGAAAAATAGTGAATGTTTTCTTTACCTCCACCCCCTACATTTTGGAATAGTAATCGAGTCCCATTTAACCCAAGGGAAGGATCGACCATCCTTGGATCCTCACCACAATAAATTGTTGCAGTACTTATAGATCTTGTTTAAAGCTCCTTTCAAAATCCAGGATAAAGACATCCAAAAAACTAGGTATGGCATACAATACTAATTTAATTAATACCAATATTCTTGCTCTAAATAGCCAGCAGAAAATCCAACACTTGAATCTCTTTTGAATCTTTGAAATCAACCACTACCGGCCAACTTTCTTGTACCTGTTCAGTTTTAGGTGAAAACCAAGGTATTTGATGCCTTCATCATAATCGAAAAACCTGCATTAGAATAAATATTGGGTGTATTCAACCTATACTCGAGAATAACCAATTGTAGATAAGTTAGATTTGTTATTATTGACCTCCATTCCAATAGCTTTCTGAAAAATAGCGATCACATATTTAATAACTTTAGAATCCCTTCTTGATGCATCACCAAAAAGTAATACATCATCAACAAAAAGGAAATGCGAAATAGTTAGGCTATCTACCATTATTGCCCCTTTGTACTCTCCTATATATTTAAATTCCGCTATAATTTTGTCAGACCTTTGGCAACCAATAGAAACAATAGGGGGGACAAGGGGCATCCCTGTTGGAGCCTCATTTCAGTGTGAATTTTTTTTGAGGTAAAACCATTAATTAATGAAACAAATGAAATGCAACACACTATCCAATTAATAAACATTAGTTCAAAGGCAAGGTGGGTTAGGAGCATTCAAATACAAAGCCAACTTACTATATCATATGCTTTTGATAGGTCAATCTTGAGGACCATACCTTTAAATTTTTTTGTTTAGATGCTATGAAGACCTTCGTAGGTTTTAACCCCGTATAGAAATTACCTGCATACGAATTCTAAATCACAGGAAAAATAAAAATGTGAGAGCATAACACATAAAACACATATACATAGAGATTTCCCACTGGATCCCAAAACTGGGACTACCAGCTTGA
>APFE030763534.1:70104-100747 GCA_000404065.3 Pinus taeda | reverse complement strand
CTGGATCCCAAAACCGGGACTACCAGCTTGATTTTTCATTATGTTCCTTTCAATGTTACAATACATATTTATACATGCCGAAGCATCCAATACCATGGACCGAAAACCATCGCGTCCATGGACCGAAAACCATCGCGTCCAAAAAACATGTGCGAAAATCATGCACAAAACCATAGGTGGATCCACCCAACCTAACATAGGGTCCAAAACCAAAATTTTCTAGGGCGCTGACCCGGACCCCATAAAGTGGGGTTACAGGTACCCCTCAAACCCCTTGTTAACTATGTGGAAAGAGTATAACACAACCCAACAACATTCGTGCACCACCCTGGTAACTTCTTGAATTTTTCTATCTTGAAGAAAAGCAAATTGTTCCTTTGAGATTATCTGGGATAGGATTGGCTTCAATCAGTTTTCAATAACCTTTGTAATGATCTTGTATATACTGTTACATAAAGACATCAACCTGAAATCATCAAAAGAAATAGGGGAATCCACATTGGGAATGAGAGCAAGAACAATGGTGTTCAAAGCATCAAACATTTTTCCTTCCCTTCTGCTTTCCTCCATTACTTTCAAGAGATCACCTCCTAAAAATAAAAAAAATTCAATTGGTCATTCATTAGAGCCAGGGCTTTCGTCCTTTTGGAATTCGTGCAAGACTTTCCCCAGTTCTTCTTCTATGATTGGATCCCTTAGGGATCTATTTGCTTCCTCATCAACAAATCTTGGGAAGTGGCGAACGACATCGATAACATCAACAAGGGAGGCTTCTCTAGGTGCTTGAATAAGGACCATAAGTGATTAATCCCCAATGTGGATAAGTCCCTAAAATTTGAGACCAGTCTTCCTTCTTGATTTTTCAAAGACCAAATAATATTAATTTCATTTCTTACTTTGGAAAATTGTTGAAAATTTTTGAGCTTTCATCCCCTGTTTTTAGCCATATAGCTATAATTTTTAATTTCCAAGCCTCTTCCTATTCTTTCAAGATATTGTTTCTGGTGTCTTCCAATTGAATGATTTGAGCCTTTTGAGGTGTGATCAAAGCTCTAGGGTTCAACAAAGAGTGTGGCAGAGGGTAACAGGCACCCATGGAAGCACAGGGAGGAGGGAGCTCCACTCCCTCCTACAGTAACGTGGCTTCAAGCAGGGGAAGAGCAGGGAATAAGAACAAGCCTCCACAACCTTTGGAGGTTAAGACAGAAAACACAGAAACTAAGACAATGGAAGGCAGCAAAACCCATGTAGAACAAGGGACCCACGAAGAGAATCGACAGGAGGAGCAAGCGTAAGACAGAGGTCAAGATACAGGGAATAGAACCAAGATGGGGCCCTATAAACCCAAGACCCATAACTAAACTATGGGTTATTTTAAATGATCCAACTCTGCAAGAGCACAAGGATCACATGGCAAACTATGCCATCATATTCAAATTTATGGGTATTTGGTCGTCAGAGAAAGCATTGTATACTTGGAATACAACTAGAAACCAAAGGGGGAGTTAAATATACATCTTGGATCCAAGGGTTTTTGACAGTGGCATTCACGAACATGGAGGACAGAGACAAGATTTTTGAAGGAGGGCCATACTTCTTTGCAGCTACTAGACTCTATATGCAGCCATGGACGATGAACTTTGTGCTAAAACGAGAAACCTTCACTTCGATACCGGTATGGATTAGACTCTACTCCTTACCTTTAGATTACTGGATTCTAGAATCTTTAAAAGCTATAGGCAATAAATTAGGTCGTTTCTTAAAGATTTCAGAGGCAACTCTACGAGGAAAATATACCTCCAATGCTCGGATCTGTGTGGAGATGAACCTATCAGGAGCCCTTCTAGGTGAGGTCATTCTAGAAGTCTATGACGAGGAATGGGTTCAAACAGTTGACTATGAACATATCCCGTTTAGATGTCACAAATGTCATGAACATGGGCACCTTTCTAGAGACTGTCCTCTTAATAGAAGGGAGGAAGATCTAAACACCAGTAAAAGGAAAGATCAGATAGGTTTCACCAAAGTCGGAGGAAAAGGAAAAGGAGGGGGAAGGAAGACACAAAAGAACCCTACTGAGAAGGATAACAAAACAAGAGATCACAACAGTTTTGAGATCTTAGGAGAAGAAAATGTAGATGGAGGTTACCAAAAGGGGACAAAGAAGCAAACACCAAGGGGGAAAGAAAAAGAGACTAGCATGGAGTTCACTCAGGAACAAAATGAACACACGACGAACCCTTTGAGTAACATGGAAATAGAAAAAGACCATGATACGACTCAAAGTGAAAGTGGCACAGAGGACCAAGACTTACATGAGATCCTGGAAAGGAAGAACCTAGAGATGGAAAAGTTTCTTGAACAAGGAGGAAACTTGGGAATAAACTCCATACCTCAGGAGGACGTTGACAAGGTCCAACAGCTATTCCTTAATGAGTCACATCAAACAACTACAAGAGTCAAAAGAGGATATGGTAACCAGGAAAATAAAGGGACTTCCTCAATAGGATTAATAACAGGAAAATTAACAAAAAACCCAGGAAAGAGGAGGGGAAGAAAAAGACAGAAAGAACTACTGTTGGAGTGTGGAAAACTTATGATTGACTCAGGAAGGATGAAAGACCTTTCTAGTTACTCCTTTAAATCCCCACCTCAATGAAAATCACAACCGGGAACATTAGAGGACTAGGAAGTAGGAGAAAATAGAGGAATCTAGGTAACATAATCAAAGAGGAAAAACCTGACATAGTATTCATATAGGAAACAAAATGCTCAGTGGAGAAGATCATAGAAAAACATAGCAAATGGTTATATAGATATGAATACCTTGAAATTAAAGAAAATAAATCTGCTGGTGGCATTCTCACTCTATGTGATCCACAGAAATTTGGTGTGATTGATGCGGAGGCTTCCAGACATCACCTCTCTTTGATTTTCCAACTGGTGGGTGATAGGCAATGTTACATGATCACTAATATCTATGGCCCTCAGCTAATGGAGGACAAACTTCAACTCTTCATCACTCTAGAGGATATGAAGAAAAGATACCCAGCTCTAACCTGGATTCTAGGAGGTGATTTTAACATGACTAAATCACTCTCAGAGAAGAAAGGAGGTACTAGAACTCTTGGTAGGGATTCAGTTGCCTTCCAGAACTTCATCACCAATATGAAATTGGTTGACATGGAAAACAACAATGGAATCTTCACTTGGAATAACAAAAGGGGTGGCCCTACCCAGGTAGCCTCAAAATTAGACAGATTCATTATCTCAAAGGAACTTCTTCTCATGGGAAGTAGCCTGAATGCGCTCATCCTACCTTTTGGAGATTCATACCACTGGCCTATACAATTGGAAACTTCTCTATTTGGTAAACCGGGGAAATCCCCATTCAGGTTTGAGAATGCTTGGCTCACACACTCAAATTTCCTCACAAACATTGAAAAATGGTGGAAGGAAGAGCTACCCCTTCAAGGTACAAAGATGTTCCTTCTACACAGCCGGCTCAAGCACATTAAAGGAAGGATCAAAGAGTGGAACAAAAAGGAATTTGGAAATATCTTCAAAGCTAAAGGAGATGTGGAAAAGAAACTAAAGGAAATAAACCAAATTCTTAACACATAAGGTTATACAGATGAAAGGAAAGAGATGGCAGAATCACTCCAGCATGATTGGGAAAACAGATGTCTACAAGAGGAAATATTCTGGAGACAGAAATCCAGAGTACAAAGGATTAAGGAAGGGGAGAGAAACACCAAATTATTCCATAGATCCACCATATCTCACAGAAACAACAACAGAATTGTGAAACTCATAGATCAACATGGAATAGAAAGAAACACTCATGAAGAGATGGAAGAGGTTCTAGTCCAACATTTTCAGAGAATTTCAGAGGAAACCTTGGAAGATAGATATTAGTTCACGAAAATATTTACTCAATACATTCCTAAATTGGTTTCTAGAGATGACAATTACAATCTCAACAGACTAGTAACAAAGGAAGAGATTGAGGAAGTCATTACAGAGATGCACAATGGGAAAGCACCAGGCCCATATGGCTTCAATGTGGACTTTTTCAAATCTTGTTGGAGGATAGTAAAACAAGATATTCTGGAGGTTGTGGAAGACTCTCAGAGATTTAAGACGGTCTTGAAGGTGCTCAATGAATCTTTCATAGCCTTAATCCCCAAACAGGAAAGGGCCACCTCTCTAGACAGATTTAGACCTATAGCTTTATGCAATGTGGTGTATAAAATAATATCCAAAGTAATTGCCAACCGTCTCAAACCACTCCTCCATACCCTAGTGTCAGAGGAGAAAACAGGCTATGTGGAAGGAAGACAAATTCTTAATAACATAATTCAAGCACATGAAGTGGTTCATTCACTCAATACCAATAAATAGGCAGAGATGATAATTCAGCTAGACATAGCAAAGGCCTATGATAAACTTAGCTGGTCATACATAAGAGAAGTTCTAAAAGCCTATGGCTTTGATCACAATTGGATTAAGTGGGTCATGGTGCTAGTTACCACTGCCAGCTGTTCAATTCTTCTCAATGGCTCTCCCTCCAAAACCTTAAGGCCTACGAGAGGACTCAGGCAAGGGGATCCTCTCTCTCCTTTCCTTTTCATTCTAATGATGGAAGGGTTAGGCAGAGAAATCAGAGCTACTAAGGAGGAAGGAAGAATTCAGGGTCTGAGACTCACTCAAGGTGGGGACATGGTGACACATCAACAATTTGTAGATGACACTATGCTTCAAGGCACACTCACAGTGAATGAACCCAGAGCATTTAAGCAGATTTTGAGTGAGTTTGCCATGGCAACAGGCACAGAGGTAAGTCTCACTAAATCAAAGATTTTCTTTTTCAACACAGATATTTTGATTCGGAGAAATCTTTCCAAGATTTTGGGCTTTCAAAGAGAGTCATTGCCCGCGAAGTACCTAAGAGTTCCCCTCACTAACAAACTGTTACACAAGGAAATCTAGGAGCCTGTTCTAAATAAGCTAAAAGATAAGACTAGCAAATGGACATATAGAGCCCTAAATCTAGCAGGGAGGCTGATTCTAACTAAGGCTATCCTCTAAAGTATCCCTATCTATATGCTATTAGCCATTCTGGCACTAACTGGCGTAATTACTAATATAAGAAACATCCAAAGAGACTTTCTTTGGGGGAAAGGTGAAGAAAAGAAGAAATGGGCCCTAGTGGCATGGGACAGGGTATGCAAACCAAAATCCCATGGTGGCCTAGGTCTTCATGACCCAGGAATTCTTAATAGAGTGCTAGGAGCCAAAATCTGGTGGAGATGGCTAAAGGAAATTCAAGTCCCCTGGGAAAAACTATGGAAGCAAAAGTATGCAAGAGATTGGCAGGAGAAGAACCTCATAAGAATGGCAGGACAAGTAAAAGGGTCTTCAATTTGGAATAGAGCTTGGGAGAATAGGGACCTAGTCCAAAATCATAGTTTCTCGGAGATCATAAATGGAAATCTTGCCTGGTTCTGGGAGGACAATTGGCAGCAGGAGGAAAATCTCCGCAGTGACGATTTAGTAGACATTCACACAGATACCATCAACAAAGGTTTAAGGAAGGTAAGGGACTATTGGGATCACTCAAGGAATAATGAGAAATGGAGAATATGGAAACTTCTAGATTATAGAGAAATGGGAAAGATACATACTCAAGCTATAGCCCTTAACGGTCTCTTGGAAAAGAGTCAAATATTAACCTCAACCTTGGAAGATCAATTAAGATGGGGAAATAATAAGACATGTCTCTTCACCCTTAAGGAGGCCAAAAGGATAGACACGGGACTTAACTATCCAAACACTAATAAAAAGTGGAAAGAACTCTGGGATAATCCTCATTGGATGAAAGTCAAACTGTTCAAGTGGCTGGTTCTATAGGCCAAGATTCTGACATGGGATAACCTAAGGAAAAGAGGCTTTGTTGTCCCCTCAAGGTGTCACCTATGTGGAAAACAGGAAGAAACCACCAATCATCTCTTGAACAGATGCTCATTCATCACAATAATTTGGCACTGGGTTGGTGATGTCTTCGAGTAGACAGACAGAAATGTAAATGACATCATTGCTACATTGACAAACTAGAGGAAAGTTTTTTTGGAGAATGAGATAATAACCTCCACCTGGGCGCTTACCCCAGGGTTCTTAATCTGGAATGTTTGGAAGGAGCGCAACAATAGGATTTTCAAGGACAAGGCGAGCCCGATGAGCAACATTCTACAACTAATCCTTAAACAACTCAAAGAGTTTGTGCATATCCTGGGAGGTGCTGATACTGGAAAACTCATAGGACAAAGAGAGGCAAGAATCCTAGAAAAGTTATAGCTTAAGGTACATCTCCATCATGGTTCTATGCAGATAAACAAGAATACCTTCGATGGAAAAGCTTCCTGGAATCCCCCTTCTCATGGTTTTTTTAAATTTAACATTGATGGGGCCTTTAAAGGAAATCCGGGTGAAGCAGGTTATGGAGGGGTCTTGAGGGATGAGGAAGGAAAAATTCTGGTCATCTTCCACAGTTATCTAGGAAAAGTAACCAACAATATGGCTGAGCTCATGGCGATGGAACTATGCTTGGAAATACTGTTCAAGCACAACATTCACAATGTCATCATTGAGGCTGACTAAGAATTAGTCATAAACTTGGTGAAGAGGGTTAATGCTGGCGCTGCACCTGAGAAAATCTCAAGCCATTGGCGGCTTTTGCAAGTCTACCAAAGAATCCAATCACACCTAAGGGTGTTACGAACTCTTAGGCTGGTGCATGTCCGCAGGGAAGCCAACAAAGTTGTAGACTGGCTTGCCAATGAAGGGGTTCGAAACAAACATATCAACTTGTGCTGGTGGTGGGAGGAGGTAACGAATGACAGGATGAAGAAGGAATGATCATCCTGGGCCCTGAGTGACAGACAATAGTTTCAGGAAAATTCAAGAGACGGAATCTTATCTCATGTCAACGATGAATAAGTTCACTTCAGATAGTCTTTAAGAGGATTTTCACTGTTGGTTCTCTAAGGGTGCTTCTAGAAACAAATGCAGAAATTGAGGTAGTAGTTATTTTCTCACTGGAGAAGGGATCCCAGGTGACATCACATGGAGGAGGCCATCCTTCTGGCCTAGTTTTCCCTGTACAAGGCGATGGAGGTCAAAGGAAGGTATTACCGGGGTCAAAAACTGCTTGAGATATACCACTTGCTCTAGATGCCCTCTAAGGTTTTCTCGGATGAAAAGCTATGTCGTTCAGCTTATGATGCGTGGAGGGGGGGGAATAGGGTTTATCGCCTTCTTTGCTGGGTATCACAAGAGTGGTTGTGAGGTCCGATTTGAGTTGTGATCGTCGGATCCGGAGAAGGCATATCTACGACCACCTTTTGGTGTGCATGTTAGTGGGGCCCGACAGGACAAAACCACTAGTGTTTTACCACCCACATCGGGCACAATCTAAACCAAAGTTGGTATTTTCCAAAAGCTAGCGATTCCACTCAGGATACTACATGTGGCAGACGTTGGGAAAAGTAAACCGCCTTCATCGCGCGTTATTCTGCGGGCTTTTAAGCCGCGCGACATGGAGACCAGTCGTTGGATCTGAAGTATCAAATCAACAGTCAGCGTTGATCGTGCTACTTTGGGTTTTATCGTGGGTTTGTCCTCTGTGTGGGTTCTTTTTGTCCACTGAGTCGTTAGGAGTTAGATCTTCAGTGGGTTTTTCGGAGTGGACCTTGTTTCCTCTTGCCTTCTTTCGGTTCTAGGGCAGTCTCGACTTGGTTCCTGTTTGTGTTTTGGAGGTTTTGTCAGAACTTGAAGTTTTTTCACTCTCCCTTTGTGGGAGTTTGTTGTATCTTGTGTAAAATATGTAATTTTTCCTAAGTGAATAAAAGGATCGTCTCTTGCTTTAGCAAAAAAAAAAAGAATGATTTGAGCCTTTGCTTCCTTCGTCTGGTAACCCCCCTGCAGGATCTTCCAACACCTCTAATTCTAAGTTGATTTTTTTGAGAATCTCCACTTTCTTTTGAGCTTTTTCCTTTACTCAGGTCATGGTTGCCCTTCTTATTTTTATTTTACTTTTTAGAAATCTAGGAGGCCACTAATCATCCCTTTTTCAAGTCATAATGTAGCCAAATGTATCGTACCATAGATTTGAATTCCTCATCTTTTAACCAGCTCGAGTTTAACTTTAAAGGGGCTTTTGGTTTATTGATTTTTCCTTTTATTTCTAGATAGATAGGGTGGTGATTTGATACTCCCCCCACCCCTACCCATTGTCTGAAAAATGGAAATTTCTCCAGCAACATTGATTTCAATAAGAATATATCAATACAATGGGCGACCATAACTTCCCCCATTCTTATCTTTCTTTAGGTAGGTTTTAGGACTGCCATGTCGATATCGACAAGCTCATGGCTCTTTATAAAATGCGAGAAAAAAACTAAATAGTGGATCCAGATGAGCATGATCCCCCCAAATTTATGACATTCCAAAGAAAAGTTAAGATCTCCACCCATAATCACATTTTCCGCCATCATGAATTCAGACGTAACTATTTTATCCCAGAATGTCTACCTCCCAGAGCATGGACCATAAACATTGATAATATGAAATTCAATACCCATCTCAGTTCCAAATATATCAGCCCGAATAACACCTTCACATCCCTACGAATCAATAAGTTTGATAGGACTTTGATTGTAACCAATCACCACTCCTCCATATCATCCTTTTGCATCGAGACCAAATAATGACCACCCCAGGAGAAGCACTTCCAACAATTTAACAATATCAGAGTTGTTGCCCAAAGTTGCTTGAAAGAAAATCATGTCTAAATTGTCCGAGTACACAAGTTGTTTGATGGCTAAGCGTTTGGAGGGGCTATCAAGCCCTCTACAGTTGAAAAACATAAATTTCATGGGGGACCAAAGACAGGGGCTATAACGACCAAAATTCGTATAGGCAGCAAAAATATTTAAAATACTTCAAAGACATAAATGTCCATTATAAGACATATAACTATATATTAAATATTATATAAGAATTGATATGAGATATGAGATGATTACAAATGATAACGAGGACCTTCTTAGATACCCTAGGCGGGTTCCCATTCATTAATGGTCATGTCTCTAAGACATGCCTCGTCATTACTAACTAACTAACCATTAATTAATTAATTATTATTATATTTATATTTATATCTATTATTTTTATATGAATGATATTAATAACATTGCCTCTCTCTTCAAGAAGCTTTGTCCTCAAAGCTTACTGAGAATATCTTCTCTTCTCCGAACTTTCATCTTCATTGATATAAGATGATATGATGCTCTGAGTAATAGACAAAATTGTCGTACTGAGAATAGATTAGACCATCCTAGATTAATCTTCTGTGGAATATTCTAATCTTTGAAAAATTGTGATGAATAGTTATTGTAGGAATGGATTCTGCAAACTTCAGTATTCTTGGGAACATAAATTTTTTGTTTACATTATGAGTGATATCGGTACCTAGATTGATTGGAAAGTATTCTCTTGTGGTTCAGGTGTCGATAAATAGTTCTTCTAGTTGGACTTTCCCTTATCATGTTAGTGATTGTTTCCTATTTCCTTCAGGCATTGTTGTTGTTGAGTTGGCTACTGAATCATCATTTGGAATGTCTATCGGTGAACTACAACTTCTGCATGTGTCTTCACTTCAGTAGGTTTATCTTCTACTTGAGTTACGATTTTGACTGGATCAATATTTGTTTCTTGATCTTCAACTTGGACTAAAACGACTGGAGACTTCGATACTACTTCTTTAAGTTATTATAACTTGTCATTTAGTGATTTCTTGTCACTTTTAAGCTTCTTTATTTATGTAAGTAAGGCTTGGTTATGATTCCTTAGACGTGAAAGTTCACCATTTTGTAAATCGTTGACTTTGTCCTTAGTATCTTTCTCTTTATCTTTTAAATTTTTTATTTGTTCTAATAATTTTTGCTTAAGGGTTTTTAGGCACAATTTTTTTTTTTAGATTCTCCTTTAGTTCCTTATTATAACTTTCCTTTTATCGTTTTAGTCTTTGTTTCTTAACCTTAGACTTTTTTATCTGTGAAAGTAATTTCTCATTGTGGTCGCTTAGATGCCAAATTTCTTCATTTCTTTCTATTGATTTTTCATGCGAGATCTTTATATTTCTTCTCTTATGCTTCATTATTTCATTGAAGTTTTGCGATTTCTTCCTTTAATTGTTTTATTTGCATATTCTCATTGTCTTGATGTTCTTCTGTACTAAATAATCTTCCACACGTTGGACAACGTAAATTGCATTTATTTAATATATGTATATCCAAGTTCAACTAGAAAACTTGGACATTTAGTCCAAAATAGTGATTGTTGTGTGAGACTCATCTTGACTACTTCCTTCATTATTTTCGAATTAGGCTCCATTTTTCTTGACTTGATAACCTTCCTTGGTAAAAAAATTCTTGATAATATATATATATATATATATATATATTCTCAACAATTGTTTTTTTTTTTTTTAACTCTTTTTTTAACCTTTTTATATAATATATTTATAATATATATATTTTTTCTTTTTGAAAAGTTACAACCCTAGTGAAACATGGCTATTCACCTCTTTGGGGTATTATATAAAATATAATTCCACTTATGTGCCTTTGTCTCGGTTAATTTTTTCCATGTAAAAAGTAAAACTTACCATTCACATAAAGAGATTTTGTATTCCTCGTGTTCTTCTTTTACCTTGAAAATACCATAGGCAATTACCATGGGTTGCTAAAACCACGAGCTTGTAAATTAGTTAATGAAGAATCAAGATAATCTTATTTTCTCTTACGTATAGTTTTAAAGATATTTTGAAAGATTCCCTTTTAAATTGATCATGCACTTTTTTTTATCAATAATGTAGAACATATATATATATAGATATATGAATGTTCTCCTTCAAAATTTACATGAGGCCCTTTTTTTTAATAGTATATCTTTTATATGATTTTTTCTTTTTAAATATATTTTTTAATCTTTATATGTACGTTTTTTAAAGGCCAAAGCCCCGAATGATGAAACTGGCGAAACAAAGAAGCTCCAACTTTGTGAAGCGAAATTCTTCAATTGTGGCGACAACAAGTTTGATGAAGGATTAGTGGCCAAAGGTTGAATCATACTGGTTCTCTTCAGCAGTTGAGCGTCCACATGATCAAACAACTATGATACCAATGTAACAACAAAAATTTATATACGTAGCAGAAATCATTAAAATACTTCAAACACGTAAATCTCCATTGTAAGACATGTAACTCTATATTAAATATTGTATAATAGTTGATATGAGATATGAGATGATTACAAATGAGAATGAGGGCCTACTTATATACCCTAGGCAGGTGCCTTTCATGAATGGTCATGTCTCTAAGACATGCCTCTTCATTACTAACTAACTAACCATTAGTTAATTAATTATTATATATTATTATTATATTTATGTTTATGTTTATTATTTTTATATGAATCATATTCATAACAGGGGCATTCGTCGCTGTAAGAACCCCTTTCAAGGAACGTTGTTTACTAGCCTCAATGTGGCGAGCTGCTTGAGATTTTGATTTAGCAATATGAAAATTCCTTCCTCTCGACGATTTAACGAATTTAGATGGGGAAGGGGGACTAAACCCTCCTCATGATTCCTTAGGAAAAGGAGGGATGGACTATGATTTAGACCTTAGGTTATATCTGGAAGCAATTCCTTGAGAAGATGCAGAGTCCTCCTCAACAACGGTGATGGATGGAGCAGGGGCTAGGCAGCTTACAGATTTGGTGATAATAGGACACACTACAGGACTACAGGAATGAACTAATACAATTTCCGGCAGGATCTGATCACTAGTGTTTATATTCATAGATCTAAGAGAAGATTAAGTTGATCAAGGAGAGTGGGGAGAAGGAATACATGAGAGAGATGGTGACCCCAATGGCTCCTTTGAAGCGAAAACAACACTCGCTTCCTTATCCTCCTTCGTTTCCGAATTCCTTGTGCCCTACTCATAGATTTGTGTTAAACATGCTCCTTGTGCTCCATTTTTAGTGCCCTAACCATATTCATTCCAATCGCCATCCTTCCTGGGCTGCTTTACCACATACAAAAGAGATCACTCCTTCAGGATATGAACCACCTCATGACACATTCAACACCAAAACGACACCCCTTCATAATAAAATTTTTTGTTAATGAATCAAACCCAAATATTCTAAATTTAAGCTAACCACAATCACTTCACGCGTATTGATACTAAATAATATACGAGCATATGCCATCTTCCCAGATTCTTCGAAAGATTTGTCATAATCTAGGAATCCCCCCAACTTCCCCCCAACAAGATGAAACACATATTCTATCCATAATTGCATGGAAAACCCCGGTACTCACACCCATACTGGCTCGGATCCCAACTGTTCACGATCTGGATTGAAAAGGGGCAACCATCTTTCAAGAAGAATTGGTGCAAATTCAATATAACAAATTCTAGAAAGAACCCAACTCGCCTCTATCTCAGAACTGAATTGAAAAGCTATCCATCCTCTGTGCAAAGTAAGGATGGACTGTAAATTTGGAATGTTGACCCCCCAACATTCCACCACCCACTTCTTTAGACATGCCGCTGAATACTTCTAGCCATGGATGTGTCCTACCAACACTTTCTTTGCCATATCCATTATTTCATTTATTTTAACCCCTGCTTCAAGCACTAGGTCTTCTTCCTCAACTCTGACTTTTATGCATTTGGTCTTTTTACCCAATTTTTTGCCCCTAACTAGTTCCTCGCTACCTTCGCTTCTCCTTCCTTCACCCAAATTGTTCTGAGGGAAACAACCCACATCAACATTCACCCTAGATGAGAAATATGGTGCAAATATTACTAGAAAGCCAACACTTGTTATGGTTTGGGCCAAACTACTGCCTACATCTGGAGTTTCCAAAAACCCATCCTGGGGGAGATGAAAACCCTTGAGCGTGTGTAAACTCCCTTACTTGTGCCAACTTGGAAATTTAATGTTTTCTCCACATAATTGAAATGAATAAATCCTAAAACCCTAGTTGATCTTCTGGGTGACCAAGACTTATTTCCAAGTTAGAGCCACTTGCAACTTGTGACATTATACAACTTTCGAGGAAATGGAGATATTCTACTGATGTCGATAGATATTTGAGGGGCAATTTTGTATTGACCTCCCATCCTTGCTCCTATGAAATTTTTGAACCTCCTAACTAGACTTCCTTCACTATAGGGACTTGAAAAAACTGGTCTTGGTGAGATCACCTCCAAATTTTGAAGGGAAGAGAATGTGCTAGAATCCGGCGAGCCAGATGGCAGATTTACCTCCATTTCCTTTTGTCTAAGTGGCAGTTCCTACCAGATAGACATACCTTCGTTTGGGTTAGATGAGTAATCTACCTCATCAATCTCCATTCCATTATTGTTAATTGTTAACATATAGTTCGTTAAGCACTTGTTTTGACATCCCACCCCCTTCCACCTCCTTCTATATCCGCATGGTATACCTTCAAAATATTAGGGTTTCCCAACCACTAATCCAACCCTAGTCACCATTAATCTATCACTACCGAATACATGACACCCAGTTCAAAATCCCATTTGAAGATCACTAAGGATAGCAAGTTTTGTTCCTTTACTACCCATGAACAGAAGAGCAAGAACTAGGATCATTTCCCGAAAAATCCAAACCCAGAGAAAAAAATGAAAAAACCAAAACCATACCCCATATACAAAAACATGTTATTTCCATGTTTTGTTATGTGGTTAGAGATTCGTAGATAGACATGTGCCCCACATACGAACCTCAACTTCTTCATGCATTGCATAAGCCCCTCCTCCACCATTCTTATGTTACTATTGTCAAAAACTACTACGTACAAATTGAAAATTGAGCAAAACTAAAATAAGATCCTAGATCGAAAGGATCAGGTTGGAATTACAGATCCAACAAGAGATCAGAAGGTTGAAAAGAAAGACAAACAACTTCCCGATCACCTAGAACAAGTAAACAACCCATAGAAGAGACACTCAAAGAGTAACCTCCCTAGCAAAGTCACCAGTTTTGTTACAAGAGAATTTCCCTAAGGCTAGGGTTGATAGTCCTAATAGAGCGTAAGGCAAAAATCAATAAAGAAACTCAAGAAAACATGCAAATAAGTTTGAATTCACAAAGTAGGTGATTGGTACTCACAGGTGGGTTATATATTTCATTTATATCCTACAAGGTCCAAACGCTAATCTCTTTCTCCAAAAGTACAAACCTACATCACAATTAAGAAACCAAGAGCAAAAAAATAATTCAAAGTATTCAAGCATATATATCATGTTAGTCCATAATCAATTCCATTAATAATTCATAAACATGAAAGATATAAAATATAAATGAGACAAAATATGAGTTTCTTTTTTATCGAAAGTAGTAGCATTAAGGTAGTTATAACATCACGTGATCCTGGCAATCGATACTGATGAAACCTTCCTCCAGATCCTTCCTTCCCAAACCAATAAAGGTCTCCTCTAGAATAAAAGCAATATGTATGTGAGATAGGGATGGTCAACACCACAACAAGTAAATTAGGGTTTCTTGGAGACAGGGAGTGCTTAAAATCACGGGAACAAAAAACCTAATATGGGGAAAATTTTGGCAAAGGGTGGATGCCTAGTACATTAATTATCATGAGGGAAACCAAAGGTGTGTATTTATACCACCATAAATTGGTTGGGTTGGTTATGTTATGGGCTCCTGTAGGTAGGCCTATGGTCTAACTCGTAAACCCACCCAAAATTTAACTGAGTTATACATTTTTTTGTATTTTAAAAAGTTGTATGCATGAAGCTTTAGGAAGAGCCACATACATTGTGTTTTTACTTTGGGCAGGTTGCATATGGGATTTGAAAAATGATTTTGTAATACACTTTTAGGTATGCATAGGGAAAGTGATATTTCCCTGGCTAATACATACATCTAATGATAAGCGAGGAAAAATATTCCATAACACAAGTATTTTATGTTCGAGTTTGTGTTTTTGCACATATCTTGATGGATTTTTATGTTGTTGAGGTACTATCTCTTCTTCCTCTTCATTTTGCTCTTCTTTTTCTTCATTTTCCAGACGATGCTTATTTTTTAATCTAATGCTTCATTGGTTTGTGGCTTTGTTGTTTGTGGAATTACTTTATCCACCCTTACATAAATACTTTCCATTATCTTTCATAGTATTTTATTGTAGCACTTATACCCTCTCCATCTTGATGAGTAAACAAGAAAGATTCCTTCTTCAAATCTAGAGTCAAAATTTCCCAAAACGTCTTCAGTCCTCTTGATGTAACACTTGCTTCCAAACACTCTTAGATGCTTAACTTATGATGGTTTACCTATCCATAGCTCATATGGAGTCTTTCACTATTTACTTTGAGTAGAACTCTATTTGATATGTAGATAGTTGTTTGTGCTACTTCTCCCCAAAAGGTGTTTAGAACCTTTGTTTTGTTCATCATTGATCTTGCCATATCTTGTACTGATATGTTATTTCTTTCAACTACTCCATTTTGTTAAGGGGTTATGTCTACCAATTATTTTCTTATGGTTCCATGTGCTTCACTTCATTCCTCAAACTCATTTGAAGTAAACTTTCTTCCTCAATTATACCTCAAGAACTTAATCTTTACAACCATTTTGTTTTCAACTTTAGCTTTAAATACCTTGAATTTGTTGAGGGAATTTTAATTTTCCCTAAGTAGCGTGATTTATGTTTCCCTGGTATAATCATCAATGAAACGTATGAAGTACCTTTCTCCTCTTAAGGTTTGAGTTCTTGTAGGGCCACATATATATATATGTATGCACTAGCTCCAGTGGTTAGGTCATTGAATATTATTTTGTATTAAAGTTGCCCTCTTCTATTTTTCAAGATAACATGGATTGCATATGGAATTATTTGGATTTAATATCTTTGGCGTTCCCCTTACTGTTTATGTCTTGTTGGCTTTTTCCAAATTTTCAAAGATGATATTCCCCATTCTACTATGCCATAGCAACTTTCATCTACGTTTCTTATGCAACATTTTTCTTTGCCTCCATCAAAAGCATATACATTGCTAGGAGTCCTAATTGATTTGGCTATTACTTTTCCAAATTATTATTTTCTTATTTCACATCCCTTAGAGTGAAATGTGAGGTAGTAACCTTGGTCACACATTTGACTTACACTCAGTAAATTGTGCTTAAGACCATCAATGTATAAGATGTTTTGAGCCTTAGTATTTTCATTTAGACTGACTATCCCTTTACCTCTTATCTTCTTTGGTGCATCATTTCCAAAAGTGAAACTCCCTCCCTTGTCTTCTTCCAAGGAAAGAATGTTACTCTTATCCCTTGCCATCTACATTGAACATCCACTGCCAATATACCATTGACCTTCTTGATTGTGAGCTTACAGAGTAACTCCACATTCTTTATGTTTTTTTATTATTATTTTTTTTTTTGACTTCTTATTGTATTCTTCTTGTCGATATGTTGACGCCTAGAATATTTCATGAGTATGTTTCTACATTCACTTTATCTGTGCCTAAAAGTATTACAAATATAACATCCAATTTCATCCAAGAGAGGAGAAAATACACTGTTCTTGCCAGTATAAGGATTCCCAAATCTGGGCATTAAGGAATGATTATATGTAACGTTTTTATTTCTTATAGATATATTGGTTTTGCAATATATAGCTTTATGAACAAAGTTATGACATGAAAAGTAATAGCCATAAAATGGATTTTGGTACTTGAAAACATATCACCTTTCTGGAGGAGTGGCTCTTTTGAACTCTTTTTATTTTTCTTATTGATTCCTTGACTTACTCTAAGTATCTTTTGTGAAGCTGATAGGATCATTACTTTGTTGGTTCTTCCTTTTGCATGTACCTTTAATTATCTTGGTGGAGCTTCCTTTGAGTGAATTTACATAGTTGATAGGCTCTTCTTTTTATGCGGATTTTAGGGTTGACTCACCTTTCAAGATCTCAGAATGCTCTTCGTAAACAAACATGTCTTGATTCTTGGTGATCTCTAATTATTGAGGACGTTATCAAGATTTCTATATCCCTTCACGTATATTAAGTTCATATCCACTTGAGCTTTAGATTTTTATAGATATTTTCTTAAAGAGACTAACTCTACTTCGAGCCTCTCACAATTTTTCTCCCATTTCGTCAGCTAATTTTAAAGGTTTTCTTCTCTTCTCTTTTCCTCCTCAGGTTGGGTCTTCAAATGCATGATTACTTCTTTGTTTGAATTTGGATCTCTCTTTTCTATCTTATTAGATAGTTCCCCTTTAGGGATACAATTTACTCTTCTAATCTTTCACAACTATTTTGCTTGTCTTTTAGATATTTTACCAAAGTTTATTTAGTTATTTTTTCTTCTTCTAGTTGAATATTTTAGAGATTGGTTGACATTTAATCAGAATAATGATTCCTTTTCTGCATTTAATAGCTTTTCTTTCAATTTCATGTCCTTTCTTATGGTATTCCTTAGTTCATCTAGAGAATTGATCAGTTCTCCTTCAAGGACAACTCTACATTCACCTTCTTCTTCGAAATCTAAATTATCTCTAAAGATATGTTCATTTTCTATGGCCATGAGAAAGCATTCATCTAACTCTTCTTCGAATTTTCGTTTCATTGCCTTCTTTTGACAAACCATTATTCTCTTTTGGATAGAAGATTTTCTTCTTCTAAGATCTCCCTTTCTTATATTTTTGAGATATACTTCAATTCTTACTGTCTTTGTCCTCTTCCTAATATTCTACTTTAGAGTAAGGACATTGTGAAGCAAAGTGGCGAACTCTACCACAATCAAAACATTTTAGAGGTAACTTACCTTTATACTTTCTAGAAACCTTTTCAACTTAGTCACGAATTAGTCTACTTTTGGATCTGATTTGTGACTTGAGCATTCTTAAGGTTCCTTTTCCTTATTTGAGACTTTGAAGGTAACCTCTGTTGATCTTGACCTTTATTTTCCAATCTTAATTTCATAGGATGTGAGAATTTTGTGTAATTGTTCCCTATTTAAATTTTATAGGTCCTTCATCTCCTTAATGTTAGATATCTTTGCATTGAATCTCATGTAAAGAGATCTTAATACCTTTTGAACATGTTGACGGTGCTAGATACTGCCAACATATAAGGGGTATCCCCAATGTGAAGTCCTAGTTAGACTTCACACTGTTTGGAATAAGATCCCCATCCAAAGTATCGACCCGACCAACATAATACAAAGGTTTGCCTTGGTTTCAATGGATAACATAAAAGATTATACACATAACCTTCGAACAAGCAAGTAAGTTGACATTGTGAAACACCAATTATAATGTGTAAAGGAGGCCTTCATGAGAGGGGAGACAAAAGTGAGTCTCTAAAAGGAAAGTAATAGTACTATCCTAAGAGAGGCACACAAGAGCAAGGAAAAAATTGTTAGTTATCTAGGGAAATAGTTTACATAGACACACCGATCATTAAAGCAATTACAACACACATTCAACAAGATGAACACCAAAGCCAATGAAGTAGTAAAATTTATTTAGTACATATTAACATAACATATACCTCAAAAATCTAAAGAATAGTTTTAAAATATTCATGATACATACATGAAAGTGTGTTGGCTCAATGAGCTTCTGATTATAAGTTGAAAGATCCAAGTATATAGTTACAATGGTGAGGCACTAGTTCCAATAATGGAACATTAAGTCACTTCTTTCTTCTCCAAAAGAATGATCTTCTCTCATATGCGAAGTTGAAGAAGCCAAGACTAGCTCTCCAATGTCTAAGCCTCCAAAACCCATTTTCTTGAGTTATGAGGTTTCTTTTATAACAAGAGGAATGACCTTTCATATACCCTATGAATCTTGAACTATCATCATGAATCTTGGACTTCCAACGTGACCTTTTGACTTCCATAAGAATTTTGGACTCCTAAATGAACTTTGAACTTTTATAAGACTCTTTTGTCCACATGTGACTCTTGGACTCCCACACGTTTCTATTTTGTCATTTTCTTCAAAATACATCATTACATCATTACATTCCACATGATGTGGCAAGACACATTAACACATATGACATTGTGATGACACTTGTACAAGCCATGACTTGGTATTGATGGCATGGAACTTCATGAGGATGTGGCAATCTCAAGCTTCTCTCTTTGCTGCTTTATCTTCAATCTTCATGAAATATTTTCTTTTTACTTCATCCTCACCCACCAAAGGATGTTGGATTAGTATCAGGACCTTCTGAGTCATCATGAAATGTTTTCAATCTATCTTGGTTCAATATCTGTTCATGTCTTCATGATGGTTCTTCTTTGTGCCCATTTTCTACAAGTGTTTCTTTATGTTTTCTCCTTGACATATTCCTTGAGCATCACCTTGATGTGTTGAGGAGGTGCACCTACCAATGAAGTTCACTCGTGACAAGGAAAAATCAATATTGAAATCATATATTCTATCTCTACCTTGCTCATGGAAGAAGTTTCTTGTGATAGTCTTGTGAAAGGACTCAAAAGGAAGGGCTTGATGAGGATGGTGCAGTTGAGCTCAATAGTCCCTGAGGAGAACACCATTTCTCACTAAACTTTCACCATGCACTATGAGGAGGAGTTCTTCAAGGTCTAGCACAGTGGGCAAGTGCGAGGAACAATGTGATGAGCCTGTTGACTAAAACTGCACCATATTCTAGGCTCAAGGGAGTATGAGATACTAAGAGTGCAATTTGACGTGATAGTGACTGATAGGAGGCCTCAATTTTCTCTAGGAATACACAATTCACTAAGGAAGTAAGGTAAGGCAAGTATTGCATGCAATGCGCACTTGCAAGGGACAAGGAAACATGATTTATCACTAAGAATGAGTTGTGTGTTGGGAAGAGAAACAAGACCACAAGGAGGGTGTAGGGTGAAGAAACAAGGCACAAGGGAAGGAATTACAACCCACTGATGGTGCGTAGTGTGCTTAACTAGGGTACAGAGGCAAAAATGTCGTAGTTGGCTTCCACAATGGTTTTCTATAAGAGGAGAATGTGCAGTTCACTGAGGTAGGCAGCAGGAGGTGAGTCACTATGCTGAGGAGATGTCTAATGCACTGTGAGAGGGAGGAGACCTTATATGGAACAATTTTCTTTTTCAAAGGGCTTCTATAATTGTTCAATGCACTATACAACGCATAATTTCTGAAAGTGCAGTGTCATAAATTGGTACAAGAAATAAGGGTCAGGTGACTATATTTTGAAAGTTCTCAACTTGCAACCAAAGGAGCTAACCTTAAGAGAGTCTCAATGCATAAACATGGAAGGAATATATATGATCAATGAGGCTCATGAATAATCTAATGCTCATCACCTTGGAGGGGGTTCATGCATTCACAACTTGCACTGGGCAAGAGGACCAAGAAGAGCTCCAAAATAGCTAAGTATGGGATACAACAAGTAAGAGAGGGAAATGCATATGAAAGAGAATCAAACATGGATCACACACATGAATTGCATTTATATAATCTAGGGGAATGCATAGGACTCATGAACAACAATCACACCTTGAAACAACAACAAAGCAACACTTATTTATAAGTGCAACAATTGAAACAACACATAACGACACTTAGAACACAAGTGTTGACTATGACAAGAAAATGCGCTAAGCTATAGGAATGTGTGTAGCACATATTATTATGATATGTAGGACCATTTAATGCAAAAGAATGCGCTGAATTTCCTCTAGTGACGTGCAAAGGTGTGACACATGCAAGAGTGAAAATAACTAAAAGTGACACCTACTATAGTAAGAAAAGGTGAAAATGACACTTATAAAAGTTGAAGAAAGTGAAATTGATGCATGCCAAAGAAAATATAACATGAAAAAGACCCTTGTTAAAGTGAAAGAAAGCAAAAACGATAGTCACATACGTGAAAGGAACACTTATGAATGAAAAGGTGTTCAAAAGCGACAATTGAGAAAACTCACTGGAATAATGAGACAAATGCAACCAAAAGTGAGAGGAATACTATCAATGGGGAGCACACACTGACTGTTGACATAAGTTACGCAGTGAATTGTACTTCAACCTTTCTTTCAAGAGCTACGTAATGCCTAACTAAGCTTGAATAAGAAAGATGTGCAATTGTGAATCCATCATGGACTAAGTATGTGTGAGCAAGTGAATTTGACACTTATAACCTAAGAAGAAGATTGAAACACTTCGGAAACATCAATCCATGATGAAATGACCATGATATGACAAATCTTAAGATCCTCACTATGCTCCAAAATTGAAGTGTAGAAAAAATTTTGGAGGGTGCTTATCACAGCGACAACAAAACAATAGTCATTTCTTCAAATTTTTCATTAATACCTTTAATGGTAATTACCACTTCATCAAATCTAAGGAAAAATGTTGCAATATCTTCATCTTCGTTCATTTTTAGGATTTCAAAAGCTATTCTTTGAGTATTAAGTTTAGCCTTCTTTTCCTTCTCGTCTCCTTCATAGTTTCTCTGGAGTTTATCCCAAATATCCTTAACATAATTACAATGCACTACTCTCACGCACTCTAATTAAACAAGACCACACATAATTGCATTCATTTCTTTACATTGTTTGCAAAAAACCTTCTTCCATCTGGATCTATTGGAGGAGTATCTAGAGTTTTGTATCCATATTCAATATACACCCAAACATCAACACAAGGCATATTAAATAATCACCCATTCATACTACCTAGAAGGTATAATTTGTCCAATCAAAGAGTGGAACTTTTCTTGAGAGTGATCCATCTTAATTGGCCATTGATTCCTTTAAGATCTATCTTCCAGCGATTAGTCTGTTCCCAAAGGAACCTACTCTGATATGAGTAATTGGATTTATAAACTATAATGCGAGAGGTGGTTGAATGAATAAGTATAGTAATATTTAACACTTATTTTAAACATTTAATCACAAAACAATACATCAATCACATCAAAGTATTGAACGCAAGTTATGTGTGGAAATCCATTTGGGAGAAAACCACAAAATTAATTTCCTTTGTATGATTAAAGCAAGCACCATCATACTATTACAATATTTGCAAGTAAAAACCTATAGGAGACACCAATCCCCTAAGCATTGCAAGCACCAACTTGCTAGAGGCACCAACCCCCTTCGATTTGCAAGTACCAACTTGTTGGAGACACCAATCCCCTAACGACTACCTTTCATGAAAATGGTCATAGATGAATGACTTAATTAACGCAGTTGAATCCCAAAAAATGATATTTAATATAATGCACTTTGAAACCCCCTCCATACTTAAATACGAAAGAGTGAAGGGAACTCTACTTGCATGGTTCATGAGGCACGATACTTGCTAAGGTTTTGCAAATGGGGTAGCAAGCTAAGTGGGCTTGATTGTGGGGAAAAATCCATAGTTAAGCGTGCTTGAGCCAGAGGATCTGGGATGGGTGACCTCCCGGGAAGTCCTGGTTACTAGGTGCAAGCCCCAGATGTGATGATTGACGTTATGTGATTCATTTCACTAGTTTCAATCCCACTTCTTCACCCCTGTGAGCATTACCCGATGCAATGAGTGCTAAGTACACTATTAAAAAATCATAAGAAAATAGTCAGTTACAACCACCTCTCATGGAAATGGTCATAGATGAATGACTTACTTAACACAATTGAATCCCAAAAAATGATATCTAATATAATGCATTGCGAAAGCCCCTCAATACTTAAATACAAAAGAGTGAAGGGAACTCTATTTTAATGGTTCATGAGGCACAATACCTGCTAAGGTTTTGCAAATGGGGTAGCAAGCTAAGTGGGCTTGATTGTGGGGAAAACTCCATAGTTAAATGTGATTGAGTAAGAGGTGACCTAGGATGGGTGACCTCCCGGGAAGACCTGGTTATCGGGTGCAAGCCCCATAAGTGATGATTGACGTTATGTGATTCATTTCACTAGTTTCAATCCCACTTCTTCACCTTTTGTGAGCATCACCCGATGCAATGAGTGCTAAGTGGACTATTCAAAAATCATGAGAAATTAGTCAGTTACAACTACCTCTCATGGAACTGGTCATAGATGAATGACTTACTTAACGCGGTTGAATCCCAAAAAATGATAATATAATGCACTGTGCAAACCCCTCAATACTTAAATATATTTTGTATTAAAAAATATTTGGCCTAAATGATCAGAGTGATTACATCATATAGAGATATGACAATACAGTCCATGAGTTTGATCTGAATAAATATAGGCTCTTTCATCCACCTACATAATTTTTCAACTATTTCCTTCAAATAATTTAAAGTAGTTTTAGGACTATTCCACTTGCAGATACGCCAACACTTGTCTAACAAATAGAAAAATTTACTCAACATATTGGTTTAGTTTATTTAGTCATTTGAAGAAGTATTATCTTTGTTGATCCTAGTTCTGGCTGAGTCCCTAAGATTTAGAAGACATTCCTATTAAATCAATGAAGCTTGGAGCTTCCTAGGAGTTGGAATTTTGTTCTTTGTGATCTTTCCTACCTATTGTCAAAGTGGGGAGGGACCTGGATTTTTCTTTAACACTTATGAAAAGGATGGAGAGGAGGAAGAATTACCTTATTCATCCTTATTTGTAGGTACAAAATCTCCAACCATCTTTCTCTCATTTTTTCCAAAACTGGCTTCATTTTTTGCCGTCAATTCCTTATCTTGGGTTTGTTTGGGAACTATTTGAAAGACCTCTTCCAATGACCTTTTGGAACCTAATTCTTTATCCTTGTCTACATGTGCACTTCTAGATCTTTATTTTTGTGGTGACATGCTTTCTTATGTGGTTTTTCATGGATTTGCTTTCCACCCTCTGATTTTTTGTTTGTAAATCCAAAAATTGAAGATTCCTGATGGTTCCTTGTGCTTCCAGGGGAATGAAAAACCTTTTTTTCAAACCATTAACATCTCTTCCCACCTCATTTTCTAACTTATCCTCTGTTGAAACAAATTTTTCTTGTGGAATGGATCTTTCTTTCGAAGGCATGAAATTCTCTTGTTCTTTAGATCTATATTTCCCCTCTATAGCTTGGAGTGGAGGGTCCTCTCCCATATATGGGGGTCCTTCTTATTCCATTTGATCTACATATTCTTTCCTACCATGAGCATTTTCCTTTATTGCTGCCTAAGTTGTATCTCCTTCATCGAGTTCACCCTCAAATGAGGCGAATGGGTTCATTGATCTGGGAGTTTTTATCAAAGTCTGCTTCTCTTTCTTGCTGGATTAGATCTGTTGGGTTCTTATTTGAGGAGGCATGAGGTTCTCGAGACTAGAGGGCCTAGAATTTTTTAGATGTCTTCTTATTCACACCCTTTTTATTCCTTTGAGTCTGGCATTGTCCTTCGTCTTCTTGGATATCTGCAGTTTTTCCTTTTTTTGCGCAATTTCTTGTGAAGTGCCTATAATCATGACAATGGAAACACTTGAAAGGAATATGATCATAATATACAAGTTGGATAGATGACCAATTATCTAGAGAGAGTTAGATTTCTTTAGGAATAAATTTATCTAAATCATCTTCAACACAAATCCTAGCACAAGAATACATTGAATCTTTAACTGTTTCCCTATCGATACTTTCCCAATGCATTTCCAACATTTCTTAGAGCATCTTCATCCCAATAGTGAAGAGGGAGATGGGGTAATTTGACCTAAATGGAACAACAAATGGGACATAATTCTTTGGGTTAAAATCTAATGTCCATCTGTCGAAATACAATTCTTGAGTTCCCAAAAAATACGATCCATTTCAGAAGATCAAATGCCTATTTTCCTTGTGCTCAAAAAGGAAAGTGAAGAAGCCTTTCCCATAAAAGGGACATTTGATTTGCCCCTTAACCAATGGATTCCAATTTCTGTCCACCCATTCGCTAAGGGAATTAGGGGATGGCCAGATGCCCATAAATTTCCCTACCAAGCCCCTTTCAACAAGATTAAGAGTTGTATTTCTAGATCTACTGGGGTTTACATGAACCTTCAGAATACTTTCCAATCTCTTCACAAATTTATCGTTCCTAGTTTTATTCCCTTTCAATCCATTTTGAACCAGTGTGTTAAAGGAAACTCCTACAAGAAAGGACGTGTTGCGTGGTTGAGGAGATTCTAAAGAGGAGGGCAGGGGGACGAATCTCCCCATGAAGGTTGCCATTGCATAAGACTCCTTCTCGTTTTACCCCTACAAAACAACGCACGAATGCACATCCAACAATGACACACGCTCAAAATTAGATCTCGACTGCAATAAGCTCTCTTTGAGCATAGTGTGGCCTTGAGGGTTCAAGTGGCTAGGGAAATGCTAGTCATCATGAAAGCTTCACAAAGCTCTATCTTATTAACTAGAGTTTAGATTGGTACACAGAAGTAGTCAACTAAACTCTACTTAGTAATGGATGAATAGGCTTATTTAATTATTGGATTTTACTTTTCTAATAGTTTTATGTGTTCTTGACTTGAAAACTAACATGTAAAAATTTCAATCATAGAAATAAGCACTCCCATCTAGCGAGATGATGGGCTGTAATGCAACAAATTGATTCAATCATTGATTTTTCAAGATGGAATTATAGAGAAAATTGTTGGTTGTGATAGTAATATCGACATGTTTTTACTTACTATTTATAGTGGTAATAATAAGAACTACATCTGAAATGCATATCAACTCAATGTAAGTGTGATAACAAAAACTAGTTTGCTATAGCTAATTTTTAAAATAGTAATAAATAAATAAATAAATTAATTAAATTTAAAATTTAAAAAATACTATAATGTATTGCATAACCATCAATGGAAATTGTAAAATTGAGACTATTTTTCTATATCCATTTTTTTGCATGTGGTTCATAGACTTCATAGATTTGTGGCTGCTAAGTCCACGGAAACATATTTCCGGGAAGATCTACTTGAAGGGATCACTTCCCACTAACTCATTAACTGAGCCTAACCCCGATAACATTGAGAAGAATTGACCTCGTGACCTCTCAATAGTAAGGTGATTTTAATGACGAGAACTCGACCAATTGAAATAACCCTCAGGGCTTTTCTATATCCATTTTTTAAAATATTAATGTAAAATTTTCATTGAATGCAAAGCAAAATAACATGAATAAGAAGTAAATAAAAATATTGATAATTATAATAATATCATAACCTTTAATGCTTACTTGTGCATCTTACTTCAAAACTAAGTTCTAAGTGAGGTTCTATAATGCCCAGAATTGGAACTTGGAAATGCGCTTACATGGCAAATTGAACCACTAAGGAGAGATGGGTACTCTTGAGTTGAGTGATTCATCTCTTGTTTTAGAACTAAACAAAATACAATAACCAATAATTAATTTTACCACTGATTGAAGCAATGTTGTTTTTAAACCATGAAGTTGACTCTCAAACTTGAGTTATACTTAAAATTCCTTGTGTCAAGTTCTTACTAAATCCTTGCAATTTTTTGCATGGATTTGTTGAATCTATGAATCAATTGCCAAATTATTGTGAAGCTTGTCGAACATTGGAGACCCACTAGTTGGCCTTCATGCTTATTTTGTAGATATTATTCTTCTTGTCTAGCCCTAGAGCTAGAACAAGGTCGTATGAAAGATATTGCAACTATAAAAAATTGTACTCAAGAAGTTTTCCAATTCCTCATAATTCTACAATGGCCAAACACTTAAAAATATCATCAATAGTCACAAAATTCAAGAATAGTCTCAAGATGATTATGACATCCATCCAGTAATCATTATCATGATCTTTTTTTTTTTAAATTATTTTGGTTTATGCCACTTGTCTCTTTTACGCAAAATAAAAATTCACCATCTACTAAATTCCTTATCAGTGCCTCAACAGGGAGTATACCAATCGTTTTTTAGTCAACATGTTCAATACTTTTAGTTGAATTCCAAACAAATATTGGATTTTCAATAGTTTGTTGTAATGTTTTCCAAAAATAAAATAAATGTGAGAATATTGTATATAAATATATTTTTTTTCAAAAAATGAAATCCAATTTTGATTAGTCAAGAGTATATAATACTATTAATTGGGTTGGAAGTATATATTTATACCTCTTGACTAATCAAAAATTTGGAATTTCATTTTTTGAAAAAAAAAATTTTATATACATTTTCTCACATTTATTTTATTTTTTGGAAACATTACAACAAACTATTGAAAATCCAATAATTTTTTTGGATTCAACTAAAATTGAACATGTGCTAAAAAACGATTGTTATTCTCCTGTTGAGGGGATGATAAGGATTTAGTAGATGGTGTCTGTTGTAATATATATATATAGGTTTGATGACAACTATAGAGAAAAAATTTAAAAATATATTATTTTAATTAGGAAAAATAAAAAATTGCCTTGTAGCCATTCCAATCTAGCCAAAAATAAATGCAAAAATATCATGTCGTGTTAAAAATAAATACAAGAATATAATAATATAAGTTTATTGTACAAAAGTATGGGTCTATTGTACTAATGCAAAGTCACTTTGTTCATATAGTTGCAATTCATTAATTCCAATGCCTCTCCGTCCTTTCTTTATACTTTCACTGTTCAATGCAAGTTGGGCACATTGCCACCTAAGTTTCGAGGTGAGAGGAATTTTTTTCTTTATAAAACATAGAGATATCTTGGAATTTGAACAGACGTTGTGTGTACTTTGTCATTAGGTCAGTCCAAAAGAGGATTTTCATATTGTTTGCATCTTTCATTCTGGTCCTGATGTTAATAAAACCCTCACAAGACATCTTTGTCATCACCTCTTTTATGTGCAAAGACTCAGAGTCATTTTAGACACGCTAAAATTGTGAGTTGGAGACAATTTTCCATATCAAATAAAAGATGTTATTAGAACCGCCTATGTCCATGTGGCCATATTTTCCCTTGATTATGTCGAATTTGAGTGGTGTCTCAATGAATTCGTATACATGTTGGAGTTTGGGGCTCCAATTATTCCTATGTTTTACCATGTCAACCCTGCTAATCTTCGATGGACACAGAGGGAACATATAGTGTATTCTAAGGGCCAACACAAATTAGAAGGGAAGAAAACATAGGACTTTGAAACTATGGAAGAGAAGCCACAACGTGATCCCACAATAATTCAAAAGTGGAGAGATTCCCTTTCTATTGTTGCAAATATAAATGGGTTAGGTCTCCAGGAGACATGTAACATGTGAGAAAGCTAACAATATGATTTGTTTTGCGCATAGCTACATGGTATGTTTGTATTTGTTTCTAACTTTGTTCCTTTATACTTTTGTGAATAAATAATGAAGAGGATGATCTCGTGGAAAATATTGTTCAACGTGTGTTGGAAAAGGTTAAAAGACCTACGCTAAGCCACTTGACCATATATCATGTTGGTTTGAATTAAGAGGTAGATGTTAAGATCATAGAGCACTGACAGACATGGTGGTGTCTAAACACATTGTTGTTTGATTCCACTGGACAGTAGGACGAATTACCATGGAATTTTTTGGCCTAAAAATAAGCTACATCAAAGATAAATACTATGGGTGTCATATACCTGGAGGTAGAAAACCACCAATAACTTAATTGAGTAAAGTTTACGTGATCCACCCTAAAAACCCACTCCCCCCCCCCCCCCCCCACCAAACTTGACTCCAAGCGATTGACCTGGTCCCATTCATCAACCATATCACACCTCAGATCTCACATTCCCCCCCTCAATCTAGGATACCAGTACACCTGCCACCCTGGTACCTCTCTAAGTGGTCCATTCCGCAACTTGATGACTTCATGCACCACTGCATTGCATCTATGTCTAAGCAAGCTCTTAAGGCCTTACAAAAATGTGTGCTCCCGCACAACATTTCTACCTAAACATTAGGTCTTAAACTTCCTATGGAAATGCCTTGGACCAAAACCCTTAGGGTTTTCACTCATTACACACTGGCTCCTTCACTCTATACCACTCCATCTTCATTTTTTTTCTTTCTCATCAACATGACCACTCTCTCGAATTTTATATATTTCTTGATCCATACCTTGACTTGGGATTTTCAACACAACATGCACTCACAACTTCTATCATCCTCTTTTATCATGGCTACCACAACCTTTCTCAGTGTTAGGCCCCTATACTACTAGTGTAACCCCTTATTGTTATTAGTACAACCCACTTATTATATTGATGTACCGTAGTGCCCATATTGTTACTATTGTGCCCCATAGAAGCCCACTATTGTTATTATTGTGCCCTTACATTATTATTGTTATGTAGGCTCTGATTATGTTATGACCCCTTTGACTCCTATATATAGAGAGGAGGTCTTTTCATTTGAATCATCCAAGAATTGTTCATTTATGTAATGTAAAGGAGGTTGCCCCCTCGAAGAGGCTGAATTATAAGGCGTTGATCTATCTTTTCTTGAGCTGGTTTCATAACATTTGGTATGAGAGCTTTGGATTCTAGGGTTTCGCTGCTCCAAACATGTCATCATGGCATTTTCGCTATAACCTCTTTTTTTATTTTATTTTATTTATTTATTTCTTTTTTTTCTGCAATATTTCAGATGCTAAAAAAAAAACCATTTGAGAAGACATCGCGCTGAAGCTCGGGTCCAAATTTCAGATATTTGCAGAGATATGATCTGAGGAAGGTGGTCTTTTTGCAGACTCCTGAATTACATTCCAAACAGGTGACCTGGGGAAAATCGTCATAACTTTCTCTCTGAGCATCAGATTGAAATTTCGTAAGAAGTTATAGAAAGAGGACGGACTGTAGTTTCTTGTATATATTTTTCAGAGCCAAAGGTCAAAACAATGACTCCTGGAACGTCGTACAAGTTCGCTCTACTGAACTAGTCTATAATCAAGTCACTGTGGGAGATTTGGAATACCTCTTTCTTGGAGAATCCAATTTGGATCAGATTGGTGGCATTGGAAAGAGGACGCAGAGGGATACTAAAGGTCACAATTTCATAACTTAAAGATCCGAAAGTAAAAAATTATAGTCGTTTCAAGATCGAGCTCCTAAAATCAAGAAAAAGCAAGATGAGGAAGTTTGATGGCAAGGATCCGGTAAATTGGATACTTCAAATGCGAGCAATATTTTGATCTACATGGTGTACCACTCTTACAAAAGGTATGTATTGCATCTTCATATTTAGAACTAGATCAATTTTTATGGTATGAAGGGCTTTGTTCTCGTAAACAACTTGTTACATGGTCAAATTTCACAGAGGAAATGATAGCACATTATGAGGATACAAAGAGAGACACCTTCTTTAGAGCAACACCAGAACAATTGGAAAGAGTAAAAGAGCTCTGTGACATAGTGGAAAGCAAAATTATGGAAACCAGGAAGCATACCCCTGACAACTATAAAGATGGAAGTGTTGTTTCTCCTAGCCTTCCACAACGTACAAAGGTAACACCACAACAATTGGAAGAAAAAAGAGAAAAAGGGCTTTGTTACAATTGTGATAGAAAATGCACTAAAGGTCATAAGTGTGCT
>APFE030763534.1:5603-55189 GCA_000404065.3 Pinus taeda | reverse complement strand
TGTCATATTTGTACATCCTTCAATCCTATCCCAAGTTGTTCCTAAGGGGGGATGTTAGGATATTCCGACACATAGGAAGTAGTTAAGTATAACTTGGTCTAATGTAGAGTTAGGTAAAGTGTGTTTCTTTACTATGTACTTTTGTAACTTACAATCCAACGGTCACGATATGTAGTGATCCGATGGTTCATTCTCTCCTTAGTATTATCAACACTTGATCCGTGGCTTAACGCCCGATTGGTCCATGATCTCTATTTAAAGAGCATGGAGGGTCATTTCTAGGGTAACCGTTCATGAGAGAAGCTTATGTAAATTTCATTCTTTTATTAATAAATTGCCTGAACTGGCCGCGTTGGCTCATGCGTGGACTGTTTCCCTCTTAGAGGGTCTTAACCACGTCAACAATACTGGTGTATTGATCTGTGATCTGTTTGTGAGCGGTGTCCTTTGGTGTTCTGTCTGAGGAATTTACCCTGTAAATTCCTACATTAAATCCCTCATAGTTTTGTAAAAAAAATCATTTCATTAACCTTCAACACCACTGAGATGAGCTAAGGACCAATTCATCATCATTTACAGGTTCTATAAATTTGTTTTTCCTTAAAGCGATCTTCTTTTCTTTCGTTATTGGTCCTTGTAGAACATTAAACATATGTGAATTAATATATTGTTTGAAACATGTTATCTAATATTCTTAAGTATATTATTATTGAACATTCAAAAGAAAAAAACTCATATTGAATAGTATTTTTTCATTTACTTCTTTCATCATTCTGTAATTTTTCCATCAGGATTTTACACTATTCTACACTTAGATCAAAAATAATTTTATTGAGCTTCCTTATTTTTGGCTTTGCATGACATACACTAGCCAATACATATTAGTTAAACTTACATATAGTTCAATCATATTAATTTTGTAAAGAATTTACAAAGAATGTATCTTTTTTTTTTGGATGTGCTATCATTGTGCTGATCAATATTTTTGCTACTTGATCACTTATCATACATTTTTTTTTATCAAGATACAACCTGTAAGATTCAATAAAAAATTCTTTAAATATATTTTATAAATAAATCACATAGTTTTCACCCAAAAATAGCTCTAGATACCAGTGTGCTTATGTGAATAAAAGCATTCGCGTCTTTAATTTAGTAAACACACCAGGCATTTAATTATTGAGCACCAACAAAGAAAAATTATTATTTTTAAATTACTTTAAATTATGATAGTGCGACAGGTAATGAAAAAGGCATTGCCACCATAGTAAATAACGAAAGCACAAAAAATTAAACATAAATGGTTTGGCTTAATAGTGGTATTTGTCATAGGAGCACCAATGTGTTTAATTTAGTAAACGCACCAGGGATTTAATTATTAAGCATCGAGAATGTTTTTTTTTAATTACTTTAAATTATGACAGTGCGATAGGTAACGATAAAGGCACCGCAAGTTTTTTGAATTAACGATGCTATTTGTCATTGTTGCACCAATGCGTTATATAAAACATGGTGCACCATAAACATAAGCCATTTAAAAAAAACGGACAAGGTCATTAGGGTTTGGATATGATTCAACAACTGGTCTTCATGCTTTACAAGATAAACACCTTATATATAATAACACAAATCCATTAAATCTAAGATGAAAAACCCTAATTGTAAAGCGATATAGGGAATTGAACCCTAAGGTAAAAAATTCCAGTCACATACGCAAGAAGAAGTAAGGGTTTAATTTATTATTATTACTATTATTAGTTTTAAATAAATCTAAATAGGAACAAATATTGTAAAAAAAATATTAGTAAAATCAATAGTACATTTTTTAATATCCAGGGTTTTTTAAAATTAAATGTAACAAAAATTGTAAAAAAAAAAACTATTAGTAAAATCAACAATAAAATTTAAAATTTTTACTAGGCAGGGTTTTGCATGAATCACCATACTTTTCAAATTCTGATCTTCTGAATAGTTATGTTGTTCCAAAGTATTTTTTGGCTCCATAGTCCTCCCAATATGTCTCTCTTGCAAATCCCTCTTTTAATTAAATCTAACCGAAATTGTAAAAAGAAATATTAGTAAAATCAATAGTAAACTTTAAAATCTTACTATTCAAGGTTTTGAGTGAATCACCATGTCTTTCAAATTATAATATTTTGAATAGTTCTATTGTTCCAAAGTATTTTGCTACTCCATAGTGCTCCAAGTATGTCTCTCTTGCAAATCCCTCCTTTCAAATTTTGGGAAAAATAATGAAATAGTTTATAGCTTCTTACTATTTAAAAGACTTTATGAGATTAAATTTTGAAAAATCAATTATCCCTCATTTTTCAATTTGAAAAAACAAATGCACGTTTTTTTTTCACTTTTTTCGAACATCGGTGCGTTTCATAGTAAAATGCATTGGTGCGTTTATGAGAAACACACACTGCTTAAGATAACTAATCAATGTGTTAAATTTTTTTACCGCGCAGATATGATAGAATTCATTTTTTGTTTATTTTAGAAATCCTAAAAACCATTGGGGTTGTTATTTGAACGCATTGATGAAATTATTACTTAAACAAATTAGTGCGATTAGTTTTAGAAGAGCACCGATATGATATAATTTCTTTTCATTTTCAAAATCCCTGAATCTGGTGCGGTTATTATATTAACGCATCGATGTTGTTATTACTTAAATGCATATGTGCAATTAATTTTAGAAGAGCACTGATATGATAGAATCCTTTTTTTTTTTATTTTTGAAATCTCGGAAGTTGGTGCAGTTATTATTTTAATGCATCGATGCGGTTATTACTTAAACGCATCAATGCGATTAGCTTTAGAAGAGCAGCGATATGATAGACTTCCTTTTTTATTTTTGAAATCTTGGAAAATGGCGTGGTTACTATTTTAAAGCATCGATGTTGTTATTATTTAAACACATCGACACTGTTAATTTTACAAGTGCACCAATATGCTTTAAAAGTTATCTAAATTTTTATTTTCACATAAAATGACATATTCATATCAAATTAACCTTTAAGATGCATCCACATGAGTTACAATAGTTCATAGTATACACTTTCCACTTAAAGTCACCTTATTCTTGAAAAATGGTTTGAAAACTATATTGAAATTTAGATTGTGGTTATATGGTTCTCGAAATTAATTTTAGGTATGTACATAAAAATTTATTGTTGATTTTTCTCAAATGTGGGGAGAAAATCTCATAACATCAAATGGTCAATTCTTTAAATTCTAGCTCGTTCCATATTGCTCAAAGTCCTTCATGGAGTTCTCTATTTACATCTCTAGTAAGTTCAGATTTATTTATATTTCAATTATCTAATTGATTTTTTTTATCCCTGTTAATTTGAATAAAAATGTATCCAAATTTGCAGGATCCTGATTCATAATTGAGTTCAGATGCAATAAATTTTCCACCATTTCAAAAATGTCGAAAGCTCTTATCTAAACCAGCATACTGCAAGCAGTTGGTAGATGAAATTGGATACTCACTTCACCCTACCAATTGGAACATGGCATCTTCCAACCGCAATCTTGGGTTAGCAATGGTAATAATTGTTTGGTATAATGTAATTTCAACAAACCAATTGAATTATGCTTACTAATATCATTGATGTACTAATGTTCACTATTTTTTGAAATTCGGATTCTAGTGATGATGAGCGACCCACCTAGCATCTTCAGGAGCACCCCACTACAATGTCAAATTGAGAGAAGGCCACATTAAGAGAAAAACTTGAAGAGGAAGCATACAAAGAATGGTTGGATCAACCACCTATTCAATTGCCACTACATCCAGATTCACCAATTAGGAATAACTACAGGAAGAGTAGTTCTTCATCACAACTTGACAATGGAGGCAATAGAATAGAGGTCGGTATGGATGATTACTTATGAGATATGACTTCCATGGAGGAAGAGTTGTTAGATGCATCCTAGAACGATGTGCTAGGGGATGATGCTCATATCACTGATACCTTATTCCAAAGCATGAAATCTACTTCACCACCCCTCTCTTTGGACCTGGCGCCAAGTCGGGTTCTACTCACCTAGGGACAACGATGTTGTTCTACAACTTGTAAGCAAAGTTTGGCATGTCGAATGCATGTTTATTAGAAATATTAAGGTAATTCACCTGCATGATTGATCAAGTCCCTTATATTTTGACAAATCTTGTCACGTAATCAACATTAAAAATAATTGATTTTAAGAACATTAAATATTGACATTGTACAATTATATTACCCACCAACTACAAGTTATTCAAAGATAACGTTTTTTTTGAGCGATAATGTCTTATCAGGTAACTGTGAAGAGGCAAAGTAGTTGTTGAAAATGTTGGGTGTTGAGTACATATAATATCATGCATGTCCAAATAATTGTATTCTATACAGAGGAGAATATGTAGACAAGGGGATTTGTCTGAAATTTGGGCATGACAAGTACTGTAATTAAAAAAAAAGAAGGGTAAGTCACATGGTATTCCTCATAAGATATGGAGGCACATGCCTATAATCCCAAGGATTCAAAGTCTTTTTCGTTGCAAAGAATTAGCTATGTTGTAGGGATGCTATGCCTCACACAGAAGTGAGTCAGGAGTTATGTGAATCCCAACAGATTCAATATCCATGAAGCATATAGAGGATACATGTCTTAAAAAATTCAAGGATGAAGTACGAAGCCTATGACTCAACATAGCCATGGATGGCGTCAACCCATATTCCCTCCAAAACACCAACTATTTTGTTTGGCCTATAGTAGTGATCAATAAACATATCCCAGCATGGTTTCTCATGAAGAATGAACATCTTATGTTGGCTCTCATAGTCCTCGCTAGAAGACAAGTGAATAATATGGATGTCTACTTACAACCATTGGTAGATGAATTTAAGGAATTATAGGAAGGAATACATGTATATGATGTATCAAGACCCATCGCAACAGAGAGGAGTTTTACATTGTATGGCATATGTGCTTACACCCCAGATGATTACCCAGGCTTAGGAGTTTGCTCTGGTAAATTACATGTTTATTGGTTTGTTTATATATGTAAAAATATTGTTGCACATATTAATTTAATTCGCTGCAATTGTTCTGATCTTCATGATCGCTAATGTGCCTTGTATTATACAATAATTTTGTAGTTCTTGTAACAAAAGGGTGTCATGGATGTAAATATTGTGGACCTTCTCTGAAGGCTAGGTGGTCTAACCACCTAAAAAAATCTAGAGTATGACTGCTCCAGGGTATTCCTCCCAGAAGAACACCTTTGCTAGAAGAGCAACATAAACTTTCAATGATAAACCAGAGATAACCCAAGGGCCTATAATAATGACACCAAATGAATGGATTAGAGCATATGAGAGAGAGAAGGAGAAGTAGATGACATAAATGTTTAATTCAAATGGGGATCCTATGTTCAAAGATCCAGAATTATTAGACACCTATGTTGAAAAATTCTCATTGGGATGAAAAAGAAATCTGTGTTTTATGAGCTCCCATATTGGGAGCATCTTAAAATTTCCCACTTACTAGATCCCATGCATATATTAAAAAATGTTTCATATTCTTTATAGACACACATATCATCGAAAGAAAATGACACATTGGTTGTTAGGAGAGATCTTATTTCTTCAAAAACTAAAAAGAAGCATTGGCCAAGACAAGGAAGTAGAGGAGAGGGTGGTCCCTCTTGGTCTTTCAAATAAGGTGATGTCCCTAAGTGGGTAGTTATAATTAGAAAAACTAAAGTAAATATGTTTAACCTTTTCCTAAAATAAATAGATAAGATAAAGGAACCTACTTGTGATCCTTCGCTTCCTTTGATCTCCTTTGAGTTGCTCCCGTCGCTCCTGCTCAAACTGAATTCGCTCAATTGGTACCTGCCAACATAAATAGAAGACGACGAAAATCAAAGCATATGATCTATTTATTGTAAACAAATGGAATCAACAACATTCAAACATACATTCATCATAGATATAGACAAAAGTATTGGAAAATGAACAAAAAACTTTATTGATTGATAGAAGGAGAAGTTACACCCAATGTGGTTCGATCTCGTGTCACTCACCCAACTTAGTCCAAACCCTCATCACACCAATAGCAACTTAAATCTAGAAGCATAACATTACTTGAAAATGATTTCAAGTCTCTAAACCAACAATATTTCTCTATAATATCCAAGCTCCAGCCCCCTTGATCACTCTAATGAGTGGTCATTTTATAGGGAAATACAAGTGGTTTTGTCATAAATAGGGTATTGAATGGTTTTCCATAATTGGATAGTTAGTTTCCATGGAAAAAGGGATGAGAGGATAAAGGATTAGATGATCCATAGCCTATCCATAGTTGAGCTCATAGGATGAGATAAGAATTGGGAATCCTCTAGAATGTTCTAGAATCAAGGAATATTCCCAGAATTCTAAGCCAATTTCGCTCTTCCTCACCCAACGCAGGCTTAAGTGGGCGTAAGTGCTATGCAACATAGGTTTGAATGGGCCTACCTGCTATGCAGAGCAGTTTCCCCTGACCAAGGGTGCATTGGTGTCCCAACGAGGCATTTCAACAGGGTTTGAAGTCAGGAAACTTTCATGGATGAAAACACTCAATATGATGACTTGTCTAGGGCATGTAGAAACTAAATTAGGGTTTCATGAGCCCTATTTGAACTGATCTGATTGTGAGGGAGTGATGCCCAAATAGATTTGTAACAACTGCCCCCTAAATCATGAGTTCAAAAATGATAATGTTGAGTGATATGCTTTATGATGTGATGAGGAGGATCTGAAGCAGACAATGACTTGTATCAATTACAATACATAATATCATGATATCTTTGATTTTTTCATGAATTGCTGAGGGAAGGCATACCCATGCTCAGTGTATAAATTTTCATTACATGTACATAAATCAGATAGTCGTCTATAGATATAGACCCATAATAAGATGACCATCTGTGTAAAGTCATCATACAGATGATTTAGTACTCTCCTAAAATCGCAGCTCAGATGGATGAAACTAGATCCAAGGTCTTCTATCTCGTCCAATTTTTTGCTCAAGTATGAGCCTAACCATGTGAAAATGTGATCTGAAGTCAAACATGGGAAGACACCGTCTGATTACCAGCCAATGATGTAAGTTGTTAACATACGCGAGAGAAATCACCAATAACGATAATGATTCTCAAGGTACTATAATACATTCTGCATGGTGTGAATAGATTCTTTGATGTCGAACACCATACAAAGTCTTTTAGGCGAAGGCCTGTGATGTCAACTTGTCGTTGGAAGCGAGAAACTTGCCATTGATGTGTGCAAGCCTCAAGGTATTGGAAGGGTGTTTCTACGTCGTCTTCCTGGATAATGTGCTGATGTCGACAAGAAGCGACTCATCACAGGTGGGACTTGATGTATCCCCCATCAATGAAACGAAACAAGTGTAATGATTTTGAAGACAGAATGTGACTGATGACGCAATGTTCAGGAATGACGGTCATGAAAATGAAGGTTTATGAGTATTGCAAAGGATGAAGTTTACTGAGTGACTTCTCTTGAACATGTTGGTGACACTGAATGAATTGGAAGCATTGACCCAAAACCAAAGTGATGGATGGTTTGATAGACCATAGGTATGATAACCATCAAGTAGATAACCCAACCCAAATAGTCATAGAGATGAAGTGAAAGTGTCATGTTCAAGAGCAACTTGCTACCATAAACTGATTTATCATTTTCCCATTTTTCTCAGTCATTGCTGATCAGTACCTCTTTATTTTTTAAGAAGCTTGAGGAGGATAACATATGCTTGATGTATAATTCTACCCTTCGGGTGAATCCGTCGCTATGTGATGTTTTAATGAGTCTAGCAAAGGTGAAACTCGGTCTTGTCATGATGGACAAGTTTGTCGCTATTTGATGTTTTAACAAGTTTAACGACAATGAGAACTCGGTCCTTTTCATTTTTAGAGAGTTTGAAAAGGGACAAAAAGAAAACACCACGAGTTCTTTTTCGTAAATTTGTCTCTCAAGTCTGAAAATGCGTAAAATAATAGAAGATAGAACCTATTGACCATGTTCGATCAACGTATTCCTTTTTCGTAAGTAATCTATCTCAGTCCGAAAAAGGGTTAGAATTATAATGAGTAGATGTCATTTCCAATCCGTTTATGAGCTGAAAAGGACAAGCGCCCAACAATATTTTCATATTTTGAGAGTCTGAAAAGAGATGAAAGAGGACTCCACTTAGAGGAACGAGTGGTGTCTAGGATAGAAACTGGTTCCGGTGATGTTGGAACTTCTCAAAACATGTTGATTTATGTGAAGAGGCTAGCTAATAAGACCAATCATTGCAATTGTTCCTCAAAAAGGATAAAACAACCAAGTGAAAGCATATGATCGACCAAGCAGATAATGACGATGGAAGGAGAAAAACCAAGGCTCATCTAACGGGAGAGGCTGATAGAATGGCAATCATGAGGGTTAAAATGGAGATGGGTTCATTTTTACACAAGCTTGAACCATAAGGAACTATGCTTGGATTGACTTTCATGTTTACACAAGCTTGAAATGAAAAACTATGCTTGGATTCAGTTTCATTTTTTACACAAGCTTGAACCATGAAAAAACTATGCTTGAGATTAGTAGAAGGAGAAGTTACACCCAATGTGGTTTGATCTCATGTCACTCATCCAGCTCAGTCCAAACCCTCATCACACCAATAACAACATCAATCCAACAACATAACATTACTTGACAATGATTTCAAGTCTCTAAACCAACAATATTATTTCTCTATAATATCCAAGCTTGAGCCCCCTTGATCACTATGATGGGCAGTCAATTTATAGGGAAATACAAGTGGTTTTGTCATAAATGGGGTATTGAATGGTTTTCCATAATTGGATAGTTAGTTTCCATGGAGAAATGGATGAGAGGATAGAGGATTAGATGGTCCATAGCCTATCCATAATCGAGCTCATAGGATGAGATAAGAGCTAGACATCCTCTAGAATGTTCTAGAATCAAGGAATATTCCTAGAATCCTATGCCAATTTCGCTCATCCTCACCCAACACAGGCTTAAGTGAGCCTAAGTGCTATGCAACACAGGTCTGAATGGGCCTACCTTCTATGCAGAGTATTTGCCCTTGACCAAGGGTGCGTTTGTGTCCCAAGGAGGCATTTCAACAGGGTTTGAAGTCAGGAAACTTTCATGGATGAAAACACTCAATATGATGACTTGTCTAGGGCATGTAGCAACAGAATTTGGGTTTGATGAGCCCTATTTGTAATGATCTGATTGTGAGGGAGTGATGCCCAAATAGATCTATAATAGTTGCCGCTTAAGCATGAAGTCATAAATGATAATGTTGAGTGATATGCTTTATGATGTGATGAGGAGGATCTAAAGTAGACGGTGACCTACATCAATTACAATACATAATATCATGATACCTTTGAATTTTTCATGAATTGCTGAGGGAAGGCATACCCATGCTCAACATATAAAATTTTCATTACATATACATAAATTAGATAGTCGTCTACAGATATAGACCTATGCTAAGATGACCATCACAGACTTAGTACTCTTCTGAAATCACAGACTGGATGGATGAAAATAGATCCGAGATCTTCTATCTCATCCAATCGTTTGCTCAAGTACAAGTCTAACCATGTGAAAATGTGATCTGAAGTCGAACATGGGAAGACACTGTCATATTACCAACCAATGATGTAAGTTGTTAACAGACGCGAGAGAAATCACCAATAATGATAATGATTCTCAAGGTACTACAGTACATTCTGCATGGTGTGAATAGATGTTTTGATGTCGAACACCATACAAAGTCTTTCGGTCGAAGGCCTGTGATGTCAACCTATCGTTGGAAGCAAGAAACTTGCCATTGATGTATGCAAGCCTCAAGGTACTGGAAGGGTGTTTTTAAGTCAACTTCCTCGATAATGTGTTGATGTCGACAAGAAGCGACTCATCGTAGGAGGACCTTGACGTATCCCCCATTAACAACACGAAACGAGTGTAATGATTTTGAAGACAGAATGTGACTGATGACACAATGTTCAGGAATGACGCTCATGAAAATGAAGGTTTATGAGTATTGCAAAGGATGAAGTTTACTGAGTGACTTCTCTTGAACATGTCGATGACACTGAATGAATTGTCCGCATTGACCCAAAACCAAAGTGATGGATGGTGTGATAGACCATACGTGTGATAACCATTAAGCAGATAACCTAACCCAAATAGTCATAGAGCTAAAGTGAAAGTGTCATGTTCAAGAGCGACTTGCTACCATAAAGTGTTTTATCCCTTTTCCCATTTTCCCAGTCATTGTTGACCAATACCTCTTTATTTTTTAACAAGCTTGAGGAGGATAACATATGCTTGATGTATAATTCTACCCTTTGTGTGAATCCATCGTTATGTGATGTTTTAAGGAGTCTAGCGAAGGTGAAACTTGGTCTTGTCATGATGGACAAGTTTGTTGCTATTTGATGCTTTAATAGGTTTAACAACAACGAGAACTTGGTTATTTTCATGTTTAGAGAGTTTGAAAAGGGAAAAAAGAAAACTCCACAAGTTATTTTTCATAAATTTGTCTCTCAAGTCCAAAAAAGTGTAAAATAATACAAGAGAGAACCTATTTACCATGGTCGATCAATGTATTCCTTTTCGTAAGTAATCTATCTCAGTTCAGAAAAGGGTTAAACTTATAATGAGTAGATGTCTTTTCCAATCCATTTACGAGCTGAAAAGGACAAGAACCCGACAATATTTTCATATTTTGAGAGTCTAAAAAGAGCTGAAAGAGGACTTCACTTAGAGGAACGAGTGGTGTCTAGGATAGCAACTGGTCCCGGTGATGTTGGAACTTCTCAAAACATGTTGATTTATGTGAAGAGGCTAGCTAATAATACCACTCATTGCAACTGTTCCTCAAAAAGGGTAAAACAACCAAGTGAAAGCATATGATCGGCCAAGCAGATAGTGACGATGGAAGAAGAAAAACCAAGGCTCATATGATGGAAGAGGCTGATAGAATGGAAATCACAAGGGTTAAAATGGAGATGAGTTCATTTTTACACAAGCTTGAACCATAATGAACTATGCTTGGATTCAGTTTCATGCTTACACAAGCTTGAAATGAAAAACTATGCTTGGATTCATTTTCATTTTTTACACAAGCTGGGTTCATTTTTATACAAGCTTGAACCATGAAAAAACTATGCTTGAGATTGGTTTACATGCCCCCAGCATGATGACTCGATTCTAGGTGCATGCCCCCCAAGCTTCATTACATTCACCTAAGTAGACTACTCGTGGCTATCAGGTGGATGGAATGAAGGTTCATTTACGAGATCAAGTGAAAGACTCAACTGGGATTTTACGAGATCTAATCAAAGACTTGAATTGGAACTTTGCTCCAGGGGGCATTGTTTCATTTTTTAATGAGCTTGACACAAGACAAGGAACTATGCTCAAATTCCTTGTTTCATTTTTTAACGAGCTTGACACAAGACAAGGAACTATGCTCTGGGACCTATTTCATTTTTTAATGAGGTTGACACAAATAAATAACTATCCTCATATTCCTTGTTTCATTTTTTAACGAGCTTGACACAAGATGTAACAACCCCGAAATAAAAACATGTAATTAATTAGATTAATCATGCGATTTATAATCAACATATAATTTATCAACTAATTAACATCAAATTACAAAAATATGAGTAGAGATAGATTACCTGTGGCGATGATGTTTCTCACTTGTGATTTCAGGGTTGAACGCTAGTTGAATCCTGCTAATTGCAACAAAGTCTTGGGGACGACTCTCCACCCAACCGTAGGCTCAATTGCACAAAATCTTGCTACAACTGGCCACCTCCAAGCCCTCAATCAACCTACTACTGTGAGGAAATCCTTTGTCTCACAACACTATTCTCCCAAGAGAATGGATGGTGGAATCATGGAATGATGGAATGCCTCTCATCTTCCTCCCCATCTATTAAATAGAGCAAACATTGGAAGGGGAACCACATGCACACACTCCATGTGTCAACATGCAACTTTACTGCTTTCTTGTTTTGTTTTTACTTTTTGATAGCTTTACTAATTTTTACTATTTTTCTGTTTATTCTTATTTATATTTATTTAGACCATGTAATTAATTTATTATTACTATTTATTATTTATTGTTTATTATTGATTTAATATTATAATTATATTGTTTATTATTTATTATTTATTATTTATTATTTATTATTAAGGGACATTACATACTCTCCCACTTTAAGGAACTTCGTCCCGAAGTTAAGTTTTTATTATTTATTATTTATTATTAAGGGACATTACATTTATTTTGTTATTTATTACTTCATGTAACAGTCCTGACACCCTCTGCTAAACTAGTATAACCAGCAGGCATTGAAAGTTTCACAACACCTGGGAAATCCCAAGGAATCTCTGTCCTTTTTCCCACTTTTGGAATCAGACATAAGCCTCCTCAGTCTGTATCCTAGTCCAAGGCTGGCCCCAAGGCTCACACCTGACTCATACCTCATCTGCCCCAAGGCAGGCATCCGATACAGTGCTCAATGTCACCGGGCATCTCACAAGGTTGGCCCACTCACTCCACAACTCACTAAGGTGCACAACCCCAGGCATTGAAGTCCTTACGCCCCTACCAGACTTCGGCATCCCAATACAATACTAGGCACCTAGCCTTTAATATCAAGCACTTGGCCTCCTCAAGATGGTCCCATAGCCCTCAAGAGCTATCCATCAAGAGCTATACAAGACAAAGGAACCACTGGCATATGTACTGTTGATTGAGTTTGTCCCCAACCCATATGGTGTTACTTATTCTCCCTCGTGCGTATGGGCTCGCATGAGATCATCAAATAAACCGGCCCTCTCGGCCCATTTGTGGAGTCATGTCAATCATCACACCTCAACATGCAACCAATGCATTAGCTATACCATCATAGTATCATAGAAAATAATCCACATGCCAAGTCTTGCGTGTCATCATGAGAACATTCATCATTATTAATCACAACATTATGAATAATAACGAACTGCATGCTCATGCATGTCCTAAATTTGTACGCAACTATCACATGCTTCACCTCATGAAATACCATCATAAGTTATAACATCAACATATTTGCATGACTTCACATAATAAATGAACCACATGTCAATAAAACCTCATATTATAGCATCATAATTCCTATGCCACGTTATGCATATCATATCCATCATGAGTATTCAACATTAAATACCTATGAGTATGTCAATATACCTCGATATAACATCATAATGCCTATGCCTATGCATATCATCATCATAAGAATACATCATCACTATAAGAACCACATGTGCATCATTATCCTCCTACCATTATATCACGAAACCTCATGTAACATTATACTCAATATCATAACAGTTAATTAAACTAAATTGAAATCATAGTGCATGATTTAGATGTATCATAAAGTTTAAACAATAAAACATGATTTAGATGCTCCATAAAAGTTTATGTCCTAGCTAAGTAAGCACTCCTAATTAGTTCACCACATCTTAATCATCAAGGATTTGTTGTCATTGTTAGAAGATCATATTCAGAGAGTTGTGTTCTTGCAATAATAGACCAGAGAAATGCCAAACAAACTGCTATAGCTAAAGGACAATGGGAACAACAATCCAACCCAAATAAATAGTGAATAATATGATCAACATTCAAGGAATGTTATCTCTGTGTTTTTAGATCATATTAAAACCATAAAATAATGAATAGATGCCAGTGGACAGAGTCAACAATTTTGCCACATAAACAACGATCATCTAAAGGTGATAAGATATTAGAGTTTATACCATTGTGAATTGGAACATATTTCACTATTTTAGAGCACTTCAAATGGTGACGATATTACAAATGTCAACATCAATTATCCAAATACTTCAAGCACTATGTAAACTGTGTTGTAAAATGAACCAGTGATGAGTAGTTAAGAAAATACACCAGTATTAAAGATTTGTTCCTCCATAAAAACATGCCAGTATACCATATCAATAGTGCTCAAAATTTTTGGGGAAAATAAATCATGTTAGTTGGTGTATTGTTCAATCACAATAAATGAATGTTTAGGATGTGAAATTCAGTTGTTTACAATGTTCAGAAATGACCATCATTCAAGATATGTTTAACATCATAGCATGGTATCACAAGACTCTCAAGGCAAAATTCATGTGAAAATAAGCTGATAGACAAAAAATATACCTATCTTTCAGAGAATTATACATTGACTAGTTGACACGAATATGCATTCAAAATTTGAGATCAATTCTCACATAGACAACTGAAAATAATAATTGATGTGAGCTGATCAACATGATCTGCAAAACCAAATTACCTTTAACAATGTACTGGATTGTAAGAGCTTTTCCACCAAAGTGTTTATGCCTAAGGAGATTTATAGTTGGAAGCTTTACAATATTAAATCTCTTCTTTACAACCGAATCATCAAGATGTTCAAAAATGACAATATACAAATAATATGATGTATGCAAATCTATAATAATAGCTTGAAGTGGGGTATATTTCAAGATCTATTTCCATAGATAGATTTTTTTGTAGATTGATCATATACAGATGATTCAAATGCACTTTATGCGTCATGGAACAATCCTTCTATCTGTATGATTAGACAAACCACATTTAGACTTGACCACAGACATATAAACCATATTTCTCAACTCACCCAAGCAAAAGAGTGGGAAAAATCTTTTGATACATCATTCTTTCAACATTCTTAAATGTAGGTTCCCAAATTGTAAGTCCCATACTAAAAGGAATGGAAGAATAACTTTACTAGCAAAAACACCAGTGACTGAATCATTTTTAGTAAAATGAATTTACATAAACGAGTGAATTCTTTGAACTCTTTGCTCTCTGTCGACTACACCCATCTGTAGTTGAAAATAGCCTTACATTAAAAGGAATCTAATGAAACCAAAAGATGGCCTTCAAAGCCCATAACATTGAGAGCGCATCAACACAACGATTGCACATTCCCACAAATAGTGTGTTTTTGTCAGTTCCTAAATCCAACTGTACCATGACCCTTCATGACGGAAGATACATTGAACAAAATATTTAATAACACTATTAAACCATGCATGTAGAACACACCAGCACTAATAGATAGTAATAGAAATATTGGAATACTGGATCACTTTTCAAGATCTCTGATATTGACTGCAATAATATATTTAAGTAAATTCAATAATATGGTTGAATAATTTTAAGTAAATTCAAGTTAGTTTTATAGTTGGTAAGGGTTAATTTAACGAGTTTAATCATTCTAAAACATATTAAGAATTAAGGAAGTCTAAGTATAACAAGTCATAAGTCAAATTTTAATCATGGTTATTGGAAAAGTGAAAGGTTTAAAATTTAATAGTGGTTATTATTATTTTCTTGTTTTTCATAAAAAGAAGCCTTACTAAAAAAAACTCTCATTCTGGCTTTTTATGATGGTAATAATTATGGTGAACCGTGCTTCTGCCTCTATAGTATTGAGGTAATGGAAAGTATTCAAGTACTAAGTTTTTAAAACAACTATCACTTCATTATTCTAACCAACCATGAAGCATTACAATCATGGTTTTAGATGCTCAATATCCTGGTTAAAATTTACATGGGATCCTTTACGGTTTTGGTAGTTTCTGCAATATTTTTTATGATGGTGAAATTTGTATTAATCAACAAAATTTAATTGGACACTGATAAATTGCAGAAGCTTAAAACAGTAGGTTTGTAAAACAAATAATTGAAATCAAATTTCCAAGTTAATAAGATATTTAATGTATTTGTATTAATGATCAATTATATTAACTATAACTGCTAAGACTTAATTAACACCCAAATAATTAACTGTTGTGTACTAAATATGAAATAGAAAAGATGAGACGTCTATATGCTAGAAATGGAGCCAGGTACAACTAGAAAACTCTTGAAACAAAGAAATAAAGTGATCCAGTATTCCAATAATACTATTACTTTGAAATAAAGAAATAAAGAAATATATTACTTTGAAAGATGTTAGACAATTATAGATTTGGAAATTTTAGAGAATATGTATCTCATATCTGTCCATGATGAGTTTTCCCTCTATCCACTATAAAAATATTTAAAGGGTTAAATTCACATCAGAGGAAACAACGAGAGATGTAGACTCTGTGGTTGATAATTGAATTGCTATAAAAACTTTGAGATAATAGGTTTTTCTTGCACACTTTTTATTGTTGGAAATATCAGACAGCCAAAGCTTGTATGCTAGCAAACTTGGTGTATATCTAGTTCGGGTTATATCAAAAAGGGTTACACTAAAAGTTGCAATTGTCTAACTTATAACCAGATTTCAACAGGGTGTACTTACAACAGCTTAGTAGGACATTATTTAATGTTGTTTCTAAGTTCTATGATAGGTCTCACCCTCTGTTTGGTGTTGACTTTAATGTTGCAGTTGTGAGCCTGATACTCTGTTTTCTTGATTGGAAATTCAAATATTATATGGTAGACAAAAGTATTGCTTATTCAGAAGAAACTATAATCTGAAGACTAGTACTGTAACTGTCTAATTTGACCAACGAGCGATCAATCCATGAAAGTGTTCTTGTATGGTTCTTATGAAGAAACTAAAATGAACTCATTTAACCATACCTTTGTAATGAAGACACCCTTGTGAAAATGGGGCTTGCGAGTGAGGTAAATAGACTATGGTGTTCATATTAATGCTGGGCATAGGATTGGTGTTGTTAATCCCTGCATTTTGTTTTTGGAAAGTATGTTTTCTACAAGAGCTGAAAATGAAGTTGTTCAAGGATCTGTTGCTACAGAGATGTGATCCTGAATTTTATTTCAACAAGTATACAACAATAGTAAAATGTCTTTGTTCTACAAGCCATAGGTTCAGATCATTCTTGGCCCTAACTGTTTGATTATCGTTTTTTCTGCATTGGATTCAATTTATGAAGTGGTTTTACATAGCAAGGGAACCAACATTTCGATGTCATATAGTAGTACTGCTTCCATTTGTAACTTCTATCTTGTTGTAGGATGACATATGCACTCTATGATGATGTTCAAGAAGAACAGGTTATTTACCATTCATCCATCTAAATTTTGGTGAATATTAGACTGTACTTTGCTAAAAAATGGATAACGTTTAAGATAAATTATTGGTGAATAAAAATCTTTTAAATCCAACTCCCAGAAAGAAAAATTTGGCAACAAACCCCACAGAGTTCTACCTTCTTACAATAGAATCCCGATGTCATTTATTCAGTGCAATGACACTCACGAAAACACTTTTTGCTTAGTTATATTTCTATCAGTTCCTCTTTGATAGCTTGTTGACTCTCCATTATTGTCTAACATCATTTTAAAGCTTTTCTCTGATTCTCCTTTACTTCCCCATACTTGTTATGTAACACGCAATTCTGTTCAATGTACCTTTTTGAGCCTAATGCCTAAGCTTTATTATCTAAACAGGATTGTTAAATCACTGAATCAATCAAATACAAATTTAATTTCTTTCTTTGTAACCTTTTGACATCACCCATACATAAATTGTCTTCATTAGAAAAACTCGCATCTATATATTATGCAATAGGATCTGCGAATTGTGCAATGTTACACGAAGTCAGAATAAGGAAATTTCCTTTTTCCTTGTAATATGGATGCAAACAAGTGTTATCTCGAATGAAATATTAACAAGAATACAAATTTAAGTCTTCGCCTCCACTCTAAGACTTTAACCTGTTATAATATTAGAAGTTAGAACTATTCCTTTCAATTATGTTAAACGCTAGTAGTTGAAATGTGGAAATTCAAATCTACGTACTCAAATGCCCACAAGCACCTCAATTTAGTCATATGCCTCTCAAGGAATGAAGAGAGAATATTCAAATTTGTAGATCCAAATAAGTATTTATTAGGGACTTACACTTGGGAAGGCTTATCCAACATTAAACTTTCTGACCATAAGGAATTCAATCTTGAGACTGAATCAGGATAAAGAAAAGATGGACTTGTAAGAGACATAAAATGAGAAAGCAACATAGAGAAACATAACTTAGAGGGCGAATCCAACAAACTTTCTATAAACATTTAAAACAGAGATTTGTGCCTCATTTTGGCAACCTTCATGTGGTCACCTAGCCTCAATATATGCAAGAATACGAAGGCATTTAGGCTTTATTGCATGCCATTAATGAATGGATAAGATGCATATATCAAAAGGATAAAGGGTTGTGTAGTTATAAACTCAAGTCAGTTTAGGGATGTTAGACAATTGGCAATTTAGATGAGGATCTAGAAAGGACAAAGCAGCAATAATTAACTGTATGTTATTTGTTGTCCCTTAACTGGAAACTCTTATGTAGCCATACAATCAGACTGAGAGGGGTTTCCACATTGTAATACAAGAGGTAAATCAAATGTTCAAATATCATACCAATTGATTCTCACTGCTATTGATTATGACAATCCTAGTATCAAGATATTATAACTTCATGAAGCAAATTTTAAGCTTCATAAAATCATTATGATGTTAGAACACGGTCACGCTATTACTACTTATAAATCAGTTCAACCAACCTTCTCGGTATGATACAAATTACATCATTCTCTATACTTCGATAATTGACTTATTCTACCATTTTTTTATGAGTTTCAATCAGCATCTAGGAAAATGAAAGGCATTGAATCCCCTGGCGAGAACATGCTATTGAAACCCCCAAGCATCAACGGATAAGCTATGGTGTTTTGATTACGAAACCCCCAACTCTGAGAGTTCCACGCAAAGAAGACTATATGCAGGGAATTTTAAACTACATCTCAGGTCCATCTGGCTGCAGTCTGGTGGTTGAAATAGGTTTTTGCCACAATAATGATGACTCAAATTCAAACCTCCGCCAACATAGATTCCTGATTATGTGTATGAATTGGCCAACATTGACGATCCTCAATTAAAGTGGATTTACCACATACAATAATACAGAGTTGAGTTCATAACTACCCCACATATATCTATGAAATATGACATGAATACAAAATTTAAGCACTGCATAAAAGAGCAAATAACTCCTTATAAAATAAATTATATAGGAATCCTTTCATTTCCAAGACAGGCATTTCAAAGGCTGTAAATCGTGACCAAAATTTAGATATGTCAAATGAGGACATTAATGTTAAAATGATGAAATTTTGTGCCCGGCCCAGAGACTAAAAAAATAATCATATGGAATTCATAAGGAGGAATTGATTGACGTCATGAGTTCAAATCATTCAACTCTCATTAAAGCATCCTCAGATTCTGTAAGCGAGCAGGTTAGAGTTTGATATTGTCCACGCACAATGAAGTGAACCCGGTCCAAAGAGGCATCAATTCAAATGGAAAATAATTGACAAAGCCATTAAAATGCAACAAAATATGCACACGCAGGTCAAATGAGTAAAATGAACGACAGAGAAACACCATCGGCGGATTTTATGCGAAGGCAAATTCCAGGAACGATGCTAGATTTCCGACTTTAAAAATACCAAAGTTCAGAAAGTAATGGAGCTGCCCTATAATTTTTTAATCTAGCCGCCCTATAATTTTTGAATCTATATTAATAGACTAGTCCTCGCCAAGTGATGTACCTTGCTTGGCTTGTTTGTTTGTTTGTTTGTTTTTTTGTTTTTAAATTAGTACGTCCATGCATCTAAATTATTATTATATATATAATATATATATATTATATATTATATATATATATATATAATATATATATATTGTAAAAAGAAAGGTTAGATTTGTATTTATTTCTCTCAAATTTAGTTCGACGAAATTTTTCTTGATCATCACAAACAAAATAATTGAAAAAAAATAATTTAGTATTTTTATCAAAATTTTTACTTAGAGGTCACAAAAAGTTGAAACCCACTGCTGATACCATATGTAACAACCCCGAAATAAAAACATGTAATTAATTAGATTAATCATGCGATATATAATCAAAACGTAATTTATCAACTAATTAACATCAAATTACAAAAATATGAGTATAGATAACTTACCTGTGGCGATGATGTTTCTCACTTATGATTTCAGGGTTGAATGCTAGTTGAATCCTGCTAACTGCAACAAAGTCTTGGGGACTACTCTCCACCCAACCATAGGCTCAATTGCACAAAATATTGCTACAACTGGCCACCCCCGAGCCCTCAATCAACGTACTACTGCCAGGGAATCCTTTGTCTCACAACACTATTCTCCCAAGAGAATGGATGGTGGAATCATGGAATGATGGAATGCCTTTCATCTTCCTTCCCATCTATTAAATAGAGCAAACATTGGAAGGGGAACCACATGCACACACTCCATGTGTCAACATGCAACTTTACTGCTTTCTTGTTTTATTATTTTGTTTTTACTTTTTGATAGCTTTACTGATTTTTACTGCTTTCTTGTTTTATTTTTACTTTTTGATAGCGTTACTGATTTTTACTATTTTTCTGTTTATTATTATTTATATTTATTTAGAGCATGTAATTAATTTATTATTATTTATTTACTATTACTATTTTTTTATTTATTGTTTATTATTTATTATTTATTATTATATTATTATTATTTATTATTTATTATTAAGGGACATTACACAAGACAAGGAACTATGCTCATGATTCCTTGATCATGACCTATAAGAGGTCATGACTTCCAAGAGGTTCTCATCAGATGGGAGAACAATGCTCTGGAAGGGATATGTAGCAAGGAATCCATTAGAGGGATATGGTTCCAATGCCCCTAGTACATAATGCACAACATCACAGAATTGATCGTCAGTTGATGTAGGCATGGAACAGGTTGCCACATAATTGACCCGTGGCAAGGAAGATACCATTGGGACAAAATGACCATTTAGGGAAGATGGTGGACTTGAAGCCATATTTGGGTCGAGAAATGAAAGCTGGTCAATGGTGACAATTTTGCCTTCATACGGGAAACACATCACTCGAAAGAGTGTTGAAACAATAGCTCCCATGTCATAAACATAGTCGTGCCCAAGAAGTAAATTGTAATCTAAAGGGTCTAGGACTACCATCACATTGAGATAAATAATTTTTCCTCCCAAAGTAATAGGCATCTGAGGAAGGATCCCTAATGGTTGACTGGTTCCTCTATTAAAAGCCAACAGATTCTGGGTAGAAGGCACAAGTGGCGGTGAACTGAGCAGCTGCCAAGCAGTGGAGGAAAGGATACTCATAAATGCACCTTAATATATAATAGTGCCAGATACAATCATATTATAAACATGTACTATGATCTGGAAAGGCACGTAAGAAGGAAGACGATATCTTTCCAATCGATTCCAATCAAAGGAAGTGACCAGACTACTTGGAGGGGGTACTGTAAGAACGGGTGAGTTACCCCCTCGAGTTATGAGAACGAGAGGATTTTCCTCCTGTCTTGATGGAATAGGAAGGTTGCTTCCAAGCCCATTGGAATTTGAAGAAATGAAAAGAACATGAGTGGTATCATACTCACTCTCTACGGGAAAGGTACGATAACCTGAAGGTGAAATTGGGTCAACTGTTTCCTCGACCTGTGATTGGTCAGGTATAGACTCATGGGATTCACATTCAAAGAGAGTGGGTTTGACCGATAGTTGATTTGGGTCAGTCACTTCATCAACTAGTGAAGGATTAAGGGAGAGTCTCCTATAACCAGATGGAAGTCGTTACAAAGAAGCAGGACGTTATCCAACACTTTTAGGGCTTAATCCAGATAGGGACAAAGGTGAATGGGGTGATTCCCTTTGCATAACCTACATGGAAAGTTAACTTTACCCTTCTTTCCATGAACTTTACTACCACCAGTTGATGGTGTGTTACTAGCATTATCTCCAGAAGTTGATGACACAGGATGATGTGAATGAGAAGACCATTCTTCTAAGATCTGAGGAATACCAGAACAATTTCGAAGAAGATGGTCTCCCATACAAAGTTTGCAAGGATATCGAAGTTTGTGAGGCTTATCGGACGGTTTCTCATCAGAAGTTGCATTCGAAGTAGTGGTTGCTTGGTTTCCCCCCTGTTGAATTTTCTTCTTCTTCTTCCCTTTCTTCTTCTTATCATCCACCTGGTTACTAGTGTCAATACTTTCACCAGGCGAAGAGGAAGAAGGGGAGGAAGAAACAACCAGCGAAGAAGGTAAAAGGTCAAATTTAGGATCAACTGGAGGTTGGTTTTGTCCAGTTGTAGGAATATTCAGTTGCGGGGCCAAAGAGGTTGAGAACAACCATACTGGAAAGCCGATGGTAAGTCCTGGAAGTTACAATGTAGCCATATAAGGAGCACTAATATTTCCTAAAGGAGGAAAAGGATTAAGATTCCCATCAAAAGGAATTTCTTGATCGGTGGACTCTGGAGTTGTTTCCATATGTCTCAACCTAATATCAACTAAGGAGTGACATGGAGGATGTTATTCGCGGTCAGTTAATTTTATTTTAATCAAAATAACATAACAAAACAAAAGAGGGATAATCTAGGCAAAAGGATTACTAAGTAACTATGAACTGCAATATACTACCTCAGTAAACCAAGGACTTAACATATGTGCAGGCAATATCCCCGAATGTTGTTTTCGGTGTATCATAGTATACAAGGCGATTGACTCAGTTACTTATGGATGGATAGCAACCTAATGTAGTCCTCCCAAATATATCCAAAAGTACGTGGAGGCCCAATCCATGTTAGCGCTATCTAATGCGAAACCACACAGTGAGAGCATTCCCTTATACTTTTTGTACTATAACATCGCTCGATATACCTGAAAATACGTGGACGAGATATGATATACTTATGTATGTGGAATGAGGTATCACACTTGGAATGTATTGAAGATCGTTAGTGACAACTGCTATGTTTAACGATTCCAGAACACGTCTCTAGCCTAGACCTCTAAATGTTATGCGTTAAGTTACAATGCTCCATTAGGTTAATTGAGATAAATTTTAGTTGATATTGTTTAAAAGTTTTCCTTTCATGTTCACCGGGTGATGTTTCTGAAACTCCTAGAATGCAACTAATATGAGAAACATTATTTTCATTTGATTTAAACAATGAAAACCGTAACTAAAAGGGATAGAGCAATCATAATCTTTAAACAAAGATCATAGAGCACATCTAGTGCAACTTTCCTTATACCATTTCTACAAGCACACACAAACTTCTAAATGCATTATGCATGTTTTTCTTTTCATTCCTTTAATGTTTAGATGAATATAAAAAAACTAAATTCACAAACGAATAATCAATGCTTTTCACAAGAAATGGAGACTTTACGACAATTTCTTTTCAAAGAAATGAAGACTTTACGACAATTCTTTTTCAGAAAAGTAAAGACTAATCGATGTAAGCTAGCTTTGGGATTGATTCGACAATGATAAAGAAAACATAAAGAAACATTGAAAAAACAAAGCCAAAATGGGCATGGAAAATAAATGCTAATTTGGACTTCAGAGATAGAGAAACATTGACCATTCAACAAACAAGATGTGAAACAGTTTGGAAAAAATCATGCAAAAAGATGGGTTTTTGGCTTGACAGGGACTAGCGTAGCCCTGAGTGGGAGATAGTGCGTTGCGAGCACTATGTCTAGGCTAAGGCTGCTCTACAAAGCATTATGTCAAGAACAACAACGCGTTGATGCCAGAGAGCACTATCAACACACAAATAAGCACACATTTTGACCAAACAATCTTCAAAATGATTGAATATAGGTAAATGTACTCAAGAAAAGTCTACTAGTTATGCTAAGACAAGGGATAACTACCAGGAACGATGGTTGTTCCCCAGTATGGTCGCCAATTTTTTATACGAAATTTATACCTACAGATAAGTATAGATTCCCTAAGTGGGTAGTTACACTTAGAACAACTGAAGTAAAGATGTTTAACCTTTTCCTACAATAAACAAATAAGATAAAGGAACCTACTTGTGATCCTTTGCTTCCTTTGATATCCTTTGAGTTGCTCCTATCCAATCTGAATTCGCTCAATTGGTACCTGCCAACATAAACAGAAGACGACAACAAAAAAATCATATGATCTATTTATTGTAAACAAATGGAATCGACAACATTCGAACATACATTCAAAGAAAGAGAAGTTACACCCAATGTTGTTCGATCTCGTGTCACTCATCCAACTTAGTCCAAACCCTCATCACACCAATAGCAACATGAATCTAGCAGCATAACATTACTTGAAAATGATTTCAAGTCTCTAAACCAACAATATTTCTCTATAATATCCAAGCTCCAATCGCCTTGATCACTATGATGAGTGGTTAATTTATAGGGAAATACAAGTGGTTTTGTCATAAATGTGGCATTGAATGGTTTTCCATAATTGGATAATTAGTTTCCATGGAGAAAGGGATGAGAGGATAGAGGATTACATGATCCATAGCCTATCCATAGTCGAGCTCATAAGATGAGATAAGATTTGGGCAACCTCTAGAATGTTCTAGAATCAAGGAATATTCCCAGAATCCTATGCCAATTTCGCTCATCCTCTCCCAACACAGGCTTAAGTGGGCGTAAGTGTTATGCAACACAGGTTTGAATGGGGCTACCTGCTATGCAGAGCAGTTGCCCCTGACCAAGGGTGCATTAGTGTCCCATGGAAGCATTTCAATAGGGTTTGAAGTCAAGAAACTTTCATGGATGAAAACACTCAATATGATGACTTGTCTAGGGCATGTAGCAACTGAATTAGGGTTTGATGAGCCCTATTTGTACTGATTTGATTGTGATGGAGTGATGCCCAAATAGATCTGTAACATGCAGTGATTTGGGATGACAAAAAGGATGAAGAAAAAAGAGAAGGGGAGTTTCTCCAATGAATGGAAAAAGGCGACTGATAAAGAGTAAGTGACTTATCATTTGTCAAATTTCTACACAGTAAGTATTGACACTGAACTTCATAATGCATATTTTGATCTCATATGTATTATATATGTTGGTAGTGAATTAAAAAATCGAAGCCATCAACAAATTCATTCTTTAAAATTCAGAAGCGACACAACCATGGGTTGAATTTTAGGAACAAAAGAGGAGAAAATGGGACAATGACAGGAAAGTATTCAGATAGTTGAACGATAGAAGCATGTCTTATCTTGATCATTTAAAAGAAAATATGCCAATGATATGCCCCAATAGTTGGGTTGTTGATCAAGTCAAAGAGAAATATGGTGCATCTGGTCATTATCCACATGCTGAAGAGGATGCACTAAACACAGGGATTGGGTGCAAAAACTTGGTAATAATCTATTTTTGTACATTTATTTTAACTTCATAATGCACCTTTGAATTGTAACATCAATATTTTATATTGTAATTATGTTCAAGTTATTAGACATATGACACTGTGACCTTTTTACTTTTTTTTTTATAGGTGCATTTGTTCCCATCTATGTGGGCATATGGACATAATTTTTGCACGAAGGATGTCGATGACGGATGCATGACACAAGACTGTGGAATGGAAGTTAAGTTCTACCAATCTAGTCGTGCTAGCTACCGTGATCAAAACCTAGTACAGGGGACGTTAGGTTACATTAGAAAGATACAAGAGATAATTGAAGTGGACTTCACTTCGTTCCAATGTGTTATTTTTAGGTGCAAGTGGTGGGACACCTTTGATCGAAATACTGTAAAGGAAGATCGTGATAGGGAGATGATATCTATCAACTCTAGAACGATGTGGCATGAAACTAGGGAGCCTTATATTTTCCCAAAACACTGCAACCATGTGTTTTTTTACCCAAATGTGTTGGATAGGGATTGGTGGTTCGTATTACGACACAACCCTAGATCAAAACATATTTTTGAGAACAACAATGTTATCATGCCAAGCGAGGAAGATAATCATGGCGATGAAAGGGGAGAGTGATATGTATTTGTGGTATTTCATCATTTATACTATTGTTGTGTGTTTTAGTTTTAAGTATTTCCAATTGTGTAATTTATAATTTAAAAATTAAAATTTTAGCATATTTGTTTAATTCTAATTTATAATAGACTTCTTCTATAGGATTTGGATAGACATCAAGATGGATCAAAATATTGTAATTCTAAGCATGCGTTATCAATTTTGTACTCTTTTGTTGTACTTTTGTGAACTCAAACATATATTTCTAATATAAATCATTTTCTACCCTAGATAATATAAAAGTCCATTTTGAATCCTAAAGGTGAGCACTCCATTAAGAATGGTTATTTATAACTATATTTTTTAAGACCTCAATCTAAATATACTCATTATCTCTTATCTAAAATGACATTGTGGGTATCAATCTAAAATATCTCACAAAGTTCTAAAAAATGGAGAAGGAAAATCACATATGTGTACTAAAAGGCCTACTACAACCGTCATCAAAGTTTTTCAATATGGTAAAATAACATCCTTTATTTTCACAAAGCAACATATCTCCATAAATATAAATGTTTAAAACATGGTGTACAATATCTATGATAATAAGGATTCAAGGTGACAATCCTTCTCAAATAGGAAAATGAGAAGAATATCCTAAAAATGAGAAAATAGGGAATTGGGCAACAACATTGAAGATTTATTCTAGAAAGCTTCACAAGAGCACTCCATGATTTCGATAAAATAAGTTGATTCTTCCCTACTCAACATAAAATGATTGAGATGAAGGAATTAAAGAGAAGGAATGTGTAATTAGATGCTAAATGAGTATTGGTTTATTAATCATTTCACATGTTTTTTCTTTAGGTTTATATCAAAATCAATATAAATCATATAGTCATAAATCTATGAGGATTTTAATAATGAAAAAAACTGTGTATTAATATGTAAGATTAAATTTTGGACGCGAGAAGTAAATTCATGTTTACTATATTTAAATTCGAGTTCTTGCAACATTATGTAAACTAAAAGGAGGTCTTATGTGCATGTGTAAAATGTTGATTACCTCTTTTTATGGACCATAAGAGAAACAAATGAGATTATATGGATGCATTAGAGGTTTTGAATTTTTTCTTCATGGATAATGAAAGAGTTTTGGCTTTTCTTTTCAATGGTAATTATAAATACAAGTTGAATTAATAAATATTTTATGGCTAAGAATTAAATGATAAATAATGTGATGGTGATTAAGAGGTATTTGTTTGACTTTCAAATAGACTTGATGATGCATTTTTCTTTCCTATTTATATTATGTAAAATAAATATATGTTTTTATGTATTTATAAGTACAAAAAGGGGTTAAACTAAATAAGACCATGTCCAAGAATAACACCCGAATAAGGTGGGGAATTGAATTAGTGACCCTATGGACTTTTCTATTTTTATTTTAGTTATACAATTAACAATTTAATTCTTTTTGTCAGTAGAATAGTTATATGTAACTCTAACATTTTACATTAACAAATAACTGAATATTTATATTTAAGATAACTAATACAAATGCAATATTGAATTTATTGCTATAATCCTTACCTTAAACATAAATTAACAAATAAAAAAGATTATATAAAAAATAAACTGCATAATTTATTTTCTTTATATCAACTTTTAGAACACATGTATTACTTAAAATTAAATTTCTTTCACATATATAACTTTTTTCATAATATATCAACTTTCCCTTTGCATTGACTCGATAAACTTATTGATGTTAACATTGGAATCCTTGATCAACACAAACATTTCAATTAAAATTCAGTCTCATTCTGAACATAATTAGCAGGTTTGAATTCAAATTTGTATTTAAATTGGATTAGAGAAGGGAACTCATATTTTTGAATTCAATGTGATAAGATATAAACTACAAAATTCATTTTCTTTATATCATTTTTAACAAGACGTATTCTCCTATTTAAAATTAAATAACCTTCACATATATCACTTTTTTCATAACCCAGTCTCATATTGACCATAGTTATCATGTTGAATTCAATTGGATTTAATTTGAATTAGGAATGAAATTATATTTCTGATTCAAATGTGGTCAGATTTAAAAATATTATTTACTATAATTTTTTATAATATTTTTTAAAAATGTCTTATATAAATAGATTATGTTGATAGACATGTCTATTTTGGAATAAGGCTTTCAGAATGCACATGGTAAAGATTTAACCTTCATAAAATATTCTATAATATTTTTAATAGTATACACAAATTAAAGTTGAAGGAACTCCCCCTTCCACATGTTTCTTCTTTTGCACACATCCCTACTTCTGCACCTTGGCACACATTCTCCCTTCCATACACTTATTTTGCACATCTCCATCCCACACAACACATTTTCAGCACACACATGAACTCTTTTTAATACAATGCATGAAAAAACACACTCAATAAAAAATAAAATATTATGTAATTTCATTCATTACATCATGAAATTTCATTCTTTTATATTATTTCCTGGCATTCACATATTATATATTTACGTCGTAAGGCATTCCCCTTTGAAATGAACCCCCCTCTTGTCACACCTATCTTGCTATGATTCGTCTGATGAGATTTTAGACGATTCAAATATTTGCCATTGTTCGATTAAATATATAGTTATATCTGAAACAATACTAATCTTCCAATACTGATATTTCCTTGTTGAAAAACTATGAATAGGAAGCGGATGCTCAATGCCCCTCCTCGGAAACCCAGATCAGCGGATGATGCCCCTCCTTAGAAACCCAGCTCAGCGGATGCTCGATGCCCCTCCTCGGAAACCATCTCTTTTTTTGCTTAAGGAAAAATTCTTACTCTCTCTTCTTCGACAGTATAAAAATATTCATAGGGCAGATCAAATCTCTTTGGTAGGTTTTTTGAACAGATGTGTGGTTTTTTTTTCTTTTTCTGAAAGGTATCATTCCATGTTTTTGTCACAAAGAGTTATACTTTTAGGAGTTCAAATATTTTTCAAATGGTGATTGTATAAAATGTTTGTAGCATAATCGGAAGATGAACGAAAGTATCTGTTGATAAGTGTTAAGAGGATCTCAAGGCTGCCATTACAATGCGTTCTCTTCTCCTTTTTCCTATCCATAGACCGATGGGATAAGGAGTTTGCCAAATTGGAAACTAGGTAATACCTCTAGCCCGGTTCTTATTTGGAGGATTTTTTTTTTTTTTCATGTTTTCAATTCTCGATTTGGTTCATTGAAGTTGCTCCAAATTTGGACACTATGTATTGTTAAAATTGATCGGGTTCTTTAAGGATTTCTTCAGTCTGATCCCAATTTGGACATTGGGTATTGCTAATATTGGTTGGGGCCTTCAATCTGTTCTCCGCGTATTGGAAATCTCATTTGAATTGGGTATTTTCGACCTGATTTGGGTTCATAGATTGGTTTTATCAGAGGTGAAAACATATATTGTTCAACCTGGGATAAGTCGCCATGGTTTCTCTAGATTCAATTATTGCAAATAAAATTTGGGCTTTAAGGTTTGTTGAAACCAGATATAAGGTATCATTCAATGTTTTTGTCACAAAGATTTATACTTTTAGGAGTTCAAATATTTTTCAAATGGTGAAAAATTGTATAAAATGTCTGTAGCAGAATCGGTAGATGAACGAAAGTATCTATTGATGATCATTAAGAGGATCTCAGGGTTGCCATTACAATGTGTTCTCTTCTTGTTTTTCCTACCAAAGACCGATGGGATAAGGAGTTTTCTAAATTGGACACTGGGTAATACCTCTAGCCCAGTTCTTATTTGGAGGCTTTTTGTTTTTGTTTTTTTGTTTTTCTATATTTCTATGTTTTCAATTCTTGATTTGGTTCATTGAGGTTGCTCCAAATTTTGACACTAAGTATTGCTAAAATTGATCAAGTTCTTTAGGTATTTCTTTAGTTTGATCCCAATTTGGACATTGGGTATTGCTAATATTGGTTGGGGCCTTCAATCTGCTCTCCGTGTATTGAAAATCGCATTTGAATTGGGTATTGCCGACCTGATCTAGGTTCATATATTGGTTTTCTCAGAGGCGAAATTGTATATTGTTCAACCTGGGTTAGGTCGTCAGGATTTCTCTAGATTCGATTATTCCAAATAAAATTTGGGCTATAAGGTTTGTCGAAGCCAGATATAAGGTATTGATAAGATATTTTGGGTAATAAAGGTTTTTTCAGATTGGCAAACTGTGCTTAAACTATGTTGCGGTCATAAAGGGTTCTCCGCTTAGGAAATTTGCCTTTGATTGACCTGATTTGGATGTTCTAAAATCATTCAGACTGGATACTATTCGTTTCCTTATTCTTTTTCCATTCTATTGGCGGTAGACCAGAATTGGTTTTTCTTTCAAATATCCTGCACCACTTGATTTTTTTACCTTGGAACCACGTCACAAAATCTACTTTGGAATTTGAGGCGGGAGTTGATTGGCTTGTCTGTATCGGTTCCCCTCAAGGACTTTAGGTTGGTTCCAGTTTACTGCTTAGATAATTTCAATCCTTTTTGAAATGGTTGATTTATATTTTCCATCTTTCTTATACTATCCTATAGAAAACTTAAATGACTTGAACTTCCTTTAATTTAAATTATTCATTGGTCGAAAGAAAGAAAACATTATTTTCACTTATGGCACTAAGTTTCCGTACTATGTACTATGGTGGGGGTAACATGTACTATGTAATCATGGACAATTTCGTATGCCCACATCATTCCTGTTCACAATTTGTAGCTTGCACTTTCAGATATATTGAAACCCCAACCATGTAGCTCACAAAGATTCATGTGTATGATCTAAAAATTGTCAGTTTTGGTAATTGGAATTTCAGGTTAGTTTATTTATTTTAATTTAAAATATTTTAGTTATTTGTACTCATCGAGGCTTCTAGAAATTCTATCTATATTAAATAATTAGATTGCAATTTTCTTGAATTTGGATGGCCTTTGGTATTTTTTTTTAAACCAAAACAAGAATTTGTATTAATAAAAATCTGCGTTGGGAACACAACATATACATCTAACAAAGAAATCAAAAGAAAGTCTCCATCTATTTTAGGATTGTTCTTGGGAGTGTGACTTATATTCCGTCTTACTCCCCTTCCCGAGGCATAACCCTGATAAAGGAAAGCTACCATGCATATCTGTTACCCCCGTTAATTCCCCCAACTCTTCCCCAAATACTATTGGTAGTGACCTGGATTTCATATTGAACAATAAATCTCTGAAACTTCACCCTCTCACGATTCATAAACCAAGAAAGTCCAGTTCTCCTCATATCAGTCCAAACTCTACTAAGAATATTACAGTAAGAAGGAAAATAACAGGGGTAGCAGGCATTTCCGGGGTAGGAATGAAAATACTAGCATTGTAATCCGAGAACTTTCTCTCACTGATGTCCCATCACTGAACTTGATGAAAACAGGCCTCTTAGAGAAATCTTGCCCGAAACTACTCCATCATGACTTGCATTCTCTCCATGAACATCAGAGGTCTTGGGGTAGACCATAAATTCCTCGCTCTCAAAAATCTTTTTCATTCAGCCCATCCTAAAATCATACTTATTCAAGAGGCAATGCATAATTCTCCATATTCTATTGCATATTTTAGAAGGATGTTTCCTTCGTGGCATATAGTTGTTTCTGAGGCAAATGGTCTGTCTCGTGGGCTGGGTGTCCTATGGGACCCGATCTAGATAAGAGCCAAGGCTTATAAATGTTTTATAGGTATTCTCATATCTGTTGTTTTCAGAGGTTTTGAAGCACCCGTCAACATTCTGAATATTTATGGCCCTTGTAAGGAAAGGCATCCTTTCTGGAACAAATTATTGTCACCAGAATTATTTGAGATTGAATCTTTGATGATTGCTGGAGATTTGAATATCACTTTGAACTGAGATGAGATATGGTGTAAAGGTAAGAGAAAAGACTCTCTGGCTTATCGTATTCAAAATGAATTGATGCACAAGAATTTGATTGATATATGTCCAGCCCGAATGTAGCCTATCTAGGATAATGGTAGAATTGGTGATGCCTACATTGCTAAAAGATTAGATAGATTTATATTGCACATTGGCATCATAGATCGATTTGGCATGCCAAGGTCTTTCATTGAAAACTGTTTCATTTCAGATCATAGGCCAATATCTCTTAGATGGAAGGAGCAGAGAACAAGAAATGGGTATCCTTTCAAATTCAACAGAACCTGGTTGGCGGATCCGGATTTTAGTGCTCTCATTTGGAAATCTTGGGAAGATTTCCCCCTGCAGATAATATATTAGATTCCTTATCTTTTATTGAAAAACTATCTTCTATCAGGAAGATTGCTATGGCATGGCAACATAGGAAAAGGCTAGAAAATCGGAAAGAACTTCAGGCGATTCAAAAATAATTAGACAGGGTTTCTGATGTATTTGCAACACATTCTATTTCATTTCAATTGCGCTGCCATATTAAAGAATTAGAGAGGAAAAAGCAGAAGATCTTGGACATTGAAGAAGCATCTTGGCGGCTGAAAAGCCGTGCCATATGGCTTGCGGAAGGAGATAAGAACACTAAATTTTTCCATCGATTTGCAAATTCCAGACGTGAAAAAAACTCCATTTGGAAGATAATGGATGGGGAAGGCAGTTTTTTACATTCGTAGCAAGACATTTCTGAAGAGGCGGTTAAATATTTTGCAAATCAATATAAAAAATCTGGAGATGGTAGTATTGCAGACATTATCTGGGGGATTGAGTCTTATCCTCATATGTTTGATGAAGGTCAAAATGAATCACTATTTTAGAAAGTTATTGAAGATGAATTATTGGGTGTCATGAAGTCATTTCATAAAGACAAAAGTCTTGGCCCAGATGGGTGGACGATTGAATTTCACCTTTTTGACCTTGTTAAAATAGACTTGCTGCAGATGATTGAGGAAACAAGGACAACAGGTAAAATTCATCATCTCATATCATCTACATTGATTGCCCTTATTCTGAAGATTCAGGATCCGACATCTTTCCAGGAATTTAGGCCTATATCATTGTGCAATATTACATTTAAAATCATTTCAAAAATTATTGTTGGGAGAATAAATGATACTCTTTCCAGATATTTATCTCAGGACCATCATGGTTTTCTAAAGAACAGGAATATTTTGGATGTTGTTGCTAACACGCAGGAAGGCCTATTCTCAATGCACAAGAACAAAAGTGAAGCTATCATTATGAAAATTGACTTTAGGAAGGCTTATGACTGTCTAGCTTGGGGCTTCTTGAGGTGCCTTCTTGCTAAGATTGGTCTAAATTCCAATATGATTAGGTGGATTATGGCATGCGTGGAAAATGAAAATTATGCAGTCATTATAAACGGTATGCCATCCTCATACTTCTCGGCCGCTAGAGGTCTTCGTCAGGGTTGTTCTTTATCTCCATTATTATTCATATTGGCCATGGATGAATTAAGTCTTCGCATTAATATGGTTGTTCGGGATGGAAGATGTCGACCCTTGAAGATTTGCAGGGACAACTTTATATCCCACAATTTATTTGTAGATGACATCCTTATTTTTGGCATGCTATGCAAAATGACTTGGACATGTCTTCATGACATTCTGGTTCGATTCCAAAAAGCCACAGGTTTGAAAATTAATGAAGCTAAATCATCATTTTTCCATAATGATGCTAACATAAAATTTATTGAATTCTTAACTTCTTTATTTGGAATTGGGGCGAGATCCATCAAAGACGGGATGAAATATCTTGGTTTTCAAATTAAACCTTGCGGTTATTCTAAATCAGACTGGCTATGGATATTAGATAGATATTATAAGAGGATTTCAGGCCGGGAATTCAAAAGTCTCTCCTTGGCTGGTAGAGTAGTACTTGCCCAATCGGTGTTGGTTCAATTAGCAGTACACTGGGCTCATCTTTTCTATATTCCAGCAAGCATCATTCATATGATGAACAAACTTACAACTAATTTTATCTAGGGTGGTCAAGTGGAGAAAAGGAAATTTCACTTAACTAAATTATCAGATATTTCCTTGCCTAAGAAATTAGGGGGATGGGGTATTCTTAACTTGAGGATATTTGGCAAGGCACTTATCTGTAAATCACTTTGGAGAGGTGTCTTTGGGGAAGGTCCATGGAGCAGAACTATAAAGAAAAAGTATATGGCAAATAAAGATATCATATACTGGTTTAGAAAGGGAAAGATTGGGGTCTCATATGGATCGACTATCCTGGATGAGTTTTCGAAAGAGTGAAACTTATTTTCTAAAAAATTTGATATGGAATTTGCAAACTGGGAATAAGATCCTCATAGGTATTGATCCGATTATTGGAGGGGGAAAATCATTGATATACCTAAGTCTTTGTTATACTTCTTTCACAGAAAAGGCTTTTTTACATGGAACAAACTGATTGCTTCTTGGCTGGGTCCTTTTCCAATTTGGAAGGACTCCACAAGTCTGGGTATGTCTGAAGATATGGCTCAACTATGGATGCAGGTTATGGATAGCTTGAAGAATTGTGGAATCTGCCGAACCTTGGATGATGATGTCCTCACATGGAATGAGAAAAGCACAAAGGTGTTGATCAATGTTAAGGATACCTACACCAACGTTATTGGGATGGTATGTGTTCAACCTCAACTAATTTATCCTGTCATCTTTTGGAAGTCTAGCTGTCCACAAAAATCCATCTTATTTTCTTGGTTGGTATTCCACAAAAAAATTTGACATGGAATAACTTACAGAAGCGAAATTGGCATGGCCCTGGATTATGTTATGCTTGTAAATCAGCCCAGGAAAACAATTTCCACTTGTTTTTTCAATGTTCCTTATCTCAAAAAATATGGCGAGACTTGGCTGCTCATTATGACTTTCCCTTTATTACACATAACTCTATATCTGAAGCATTTATTTGGTGGAGCTGTCAAAAAGTGTCATGGAGACCCATTATTGTTTTTTCCCTTTGGCATATATGGAAGTGGAGGAATCATAGTATTTTTCAGGGAAGAAGAGACCCCTTCATAGTCATCTTGGATAAGATTGTATCATCCATGGACTCTATCTTGGTTAAAAATTCTCTTAGTCATAAGTCAAAACAAGTGGATTCTCCACTGGACCAAATGCTATTCCCAAGAGCGTTCTTTGATGGGGCTTCTCAGAATGATATATGTGGATGCGGTGTTAAGATCTGCATGGATAACAACCTGCAATATCAAATATATTGGAATGGAGGATTAAGCTCCAACATAAAAGCAGAAGCTATGGCACTTGCATGTTTACTATTTTTGTGTCAGTTTCTAAATATTCAATCTCTTCATATATTTAGTGATTCTAAAGTCATTATAGAGCATGTCACTGGGAAACACCACATAAAAAATCAGTTCCTAGATAGTTGGATGTACAAAATCATGACTTTGTGAAAGGGCAGGGAGGGCTACTCAATTAGCCATATTTACAGAGCGTAGAATGTTCAGGCAGATATATTGTCCAAAACGGGTCTACATTCTCGTCTAGGCTTCTGGAATATGGAGGTAAAATTTGAGGCAGAAAATTATCTCATACAGGAATTCTCCCTCCCTGGTTCTTAATTTTGTTTCAGAAAGACCCCAGGTATGTTCTTTCCTGTTTTTTATTTAGGATTATCTAAAATTATATCCCATTCAGGCCTGCAGATGGATAATCCATCATGTGAACATCTGCTATTTTGATCATGTGGTACTATCTAACTATCATCCCCATGTCGTAGAAGATTTTCATGCTGAATATCATGATGAATCAACTCTATTGTTAAATTCTGTATTTTCTGTAAATTTGTCTTTCGGGAACATTTGGCACAGATCTATCTGCTGTCTGTTTCTCAGGTTGGTCATGACCATTTCATAGACAAGATGTAATTTTGGCAGTTATATAACTTATATAATAGTATTATGCTTTTTCTTCCTAAAAAAAACAATCTTCAAAAGAAGGTCAATGTTTCCTGGAATGTTGCGGAATCCACTTTTCCTAAATTATTTTTTCTTTGAGACAAGAACTCTGTCATAAATGGAACTTTGAACTTTGGGTGTTCTTGTGAGGTTCTTTGGATTTATCTGTGATATTTTATCTTATTTGTTAGTATTAGATATATCATGATGAATAACTGCTTCCCATCGATGTGCTACACAAATATCTGGATTGCTTGTGGCTTATTGTTGTGTTGAGCGCATATATAGGATAAGGGAGGGGACAAATTCTTTATTATTAAAATCTTTCTTGTCATATGAGGTCATCCTGAGAGGGGCAAAATATTCTTAGGAAAAGCTATTTAAATAATTAAATAATTAAATGATTTAAATAAAAATAATTATTAAGTGAAGGGAATTGTTATTTAGTGATGTGTTATTACTCTGTAATTTTCTTGGCTGTGGAAAGAAAATTTAAAGGTAACATTGAACTAATTTTAGAGATAGGAAATTATCTCTTCCAACCAAGAGAGGGCTCTCTCTACTACTCAAATGTCTAATGTCACTTCAACCGCTGAATGTGAGCTCAGTGGCCAATATTTAGTCGGGTAAGGGTTTTACAGAGTGCTTGGGCAGAGTGAAACATCCATTAGGCATATGTTCAAAAGTGAGTATTAATCAAGGGGTCTCCAAGATGTTGGTTTATCAGCAAACAATACAACAAAATCTCGATAGATAATATTTCCTTAGACATCAAATTGTTGTAGTATGGCAAGAAGCAAGTAGTATAGATCAAATAAAACAGAGCACTATCAAAAGTTATTTTTGTAATACTATGAGAACACAAAGAAATATATTTGAATGTTATGAATTAAAGCATCAATAGATGAATTCTATATCATGTAACTTCATTCAAATACTGAAGAAGAACGAATCATGAAATAGAAAGTAAAAGACACATGCATCGAGAGAGACATAGAGTGGAAAATATAAAAACAATAATCTCTAGTTTGAAATATTCTAGTACTTATGATCTCAGCAAACTTTAATTAATATCAAAAATAACTTTACATACACATTAATTTTTTTCCAAAAACCTAACCTCTAACTATTACAAAATGATAGCCTTTATAGACTTTACAAAAACAAATTATTGCTATCCTTTTTGAAAACAAAAATTGTCAAATAATTAAAAAATAAAAAGGAAACTGGGATTGTTGGATAATGTCTTGAATGGTTGAGGTTGTCGGAGTCCAGTCCCTCTCATTTAGGATCTTTGGCCTGATGTCTTGAATGGTTGAGGTTGTTGGAGTCAAATCCCTTTTATTTAGGGTCTTTGGCCTGATGTTTTTGTTGGAATTTGGAAGCAAATCTTTTGCAGGTTGAACTTTTGCCATCTGTGAATTTGACTGCTGATTAGTTGTTTGAAAAATACCTTACAATCTCTTTAAATATGGAAAATATATCTTTGATTGTCACCTGTTCTTTTAAAATGCGACCTCTTCTCCATCTGTCCATTTAACCTTTGATTTCTTGCTCCTCCAATTCTCTTGATAAACTCGATCAACCTTAGGATCAAAAGTAATAGAATCCCCTTGTTCTGTAAAATGCTTTTGGTCAAGAAGAATATCAAAATAATCCAATGTTTCCAACCCTTCCACACGTACATCACTGTGAAAAGCCGAGTAGATATACAAAGCTTTTGATTTTTAACAATAAAAAGAGGCCTCATAAGCCTTCCAGCATCTGAGAAAATCTGGATCTCATATTGCCTGGCACTTTTTCAATTTCAACTTGAAAATGGATACACTGCCTGCAACGAATATCTCTCAATTTTCCTTAAAGGGAATTAGGATCATCATAGGTTCCCACCCATTCTCCATTAACAAAAAAAATTGTCATGGACTTTGATTCGGATGATAGAATCTGACCAAGTTTTTGCACTTTCCACATCGGTTCAAGATCTTGAAAATAGGTTTTTTTAGCTACGTTCAAGCTAACAATGTAAATCACAGCTAAATTCTTTACCAGTAAGATGGATTCAGGTACCGTGCATCGCCTAGCTTTATAGCATAATGTACTCTCAATCACATTTTCCTCATCGCAAACACATCATGCAGTGGATTATTCTGGTTAACTATTGTCATATCACCAATACAATTTACACCAGGTTTTGTAGGATGAGAACACTTTCCTGTTAAAAATTCTCTGGCAAGACCATTTATGATAATTGAAGTATCGGTATAAAATTCCTTAGGCTTGAGATATAAATAAAATTATGCTTGTGATGCAGGATATTTGAAAGGCGAATAAACAAGAAACAAGACAACCTTACAATAGGTTTTCTCTTAGATCCCTTTCACCTGTTGCATTATCTCTGCACAATTCTTAGTGTTGGGCTTTTCTCTCACCCGTTTTCATATGAAACCCTGGATAAAACTTCATATAATTTAATAATCTCTTCGAGAACAACCTTCTTGTGAAAACCCATTCTGGTTAACGTGACCTTGGACCATTTTGCTTGCAACATACATTTTTATACAAACTCCGTGTACTTGGTTCCTGCTGCTCACAGTTTCCTCCCCATCCTGTCCTGGAACTCTAACCTGCGCAGCGCACATAATAAAACTTAAAAATCTAGGTAAAAGTTGAAGCTCAAAACCATTCTCCGGACTGACAATGGCATCCAAATTTCAAACCAGATTCCTCCCTCGTATATGAATCTTTGAAAGAGAAAATTAGTCTAAAGCATTTATATAACGCCCTTTGTGGCTTCTACTAAATGCTATTATTTATTTTGTTTAAATGCTATTATTTATTAAATGCTTGTACTTTATTTTGTTTAAATGCTTGTACTTCGTCCATATATAAATAAATGGTCTATATAAATAAATTTGATATAAATAAATTTGGTAATTTGGTTTCTTTTGTTTAAATGCTATTATTTATTAAATGCTTGTACTTTATTTTGTTTAAATGCTTGTAATTCGTCCATATAAATAAATGATCTATATAAATAAATTTGATATAAATAAATTTGGTAATTTGGTTTATTGAATTGAGGTATATTTGGTTTATATTAAATGCTATTATTTATTTGGTTTAAATGCTTGTACTTAGTTTATTTTGTTTAAATGCTATTATTTATTAAATGCTTGTACTTTATTTTGTTTAAATGCTTGTACTTCGTCCATATAAATAAATGGTCTATATAAATAAATTTGGTAATTTGGTTTATTGAATTGAGGTATATTTGGTTTATATTAAATGCTATTATTTATTTGGTTTAAATGCTTGTACTTGGTCTATAAAATAAATTTGTATTTGTTTTGTATTTGGTCTATATTAAATGTGTGTATTTGTATTTGGTCTAAATTAAATGCTTGTACTTGTACTTGGTTTATAAAATAAATTTGTATTTGATTTATATTTGGTCTATATAAATTTGTATTTGTATTTGGTTTATATTAAATGCTTGTACTTGTACTTGGTCTATAAAGTAAATTTGTATTTGGTCTATATTAAATGCTTGTACTTGTACTTGATCTATAAAATAAATGTATTTTTGTCTATATACATTTGTATTTGTATTTGGTCTATAAAATAAATGCTTGTACTTGGTCTATAAAATAAATGTAATTTAGTCTATATAAATCTGTATTTGTATTTGGTCTATAAAATAAATGCTTGTACTTGGTATATAAAATAAATGTAATTTGGTCTATATAAATTTGTATTTGTATTTGGTCTATTAAATAAATATAATTTGGTTTAAAAAATAAATGTTTGTACTTGTACTTAGTCTATAAAATAAATGTAAATATACTTGGTTTATAAAATAAATGTAACTGTTTTATAAAATATGTACTTGGTCTATAAAATCAATGTAAATGTTTTATAAATACATGTACTTGTATTTGGTCTATAAAATAAATGTAATTGTTTTATAAATGCTTGTACTTGTACTTGGTCTATAAAATCAATGTAAATGCACTTGATTTATTTGTATTTGATTTATAAAATAAATATTTGTATTTGTATTTGGTCTATAAAACAAAACTTCATAGCTAATGTTTTGGGCAACTGAGTTCAATTATTGAATTTTAAAATGTATGAACTTACTATTATATTTGAACAAAGGCTATTTCGTAAATATTTTTGCTTATTTTAAATATCTTTAAATTAAAATAAAATTAAAATAAGAAATAAGACATAAAAATGGTGGGTAAGAATTTTGTGCTCAAAACAAGATAGCAAGGTGACAGAAATATGTCATCACAAGCTGTCAGTGGTATTGACATAATGATCAGGTATTTAAATTGAGACCATTCATTAATTTGGCTTTTAAGGCCGGACTTTCATGCTATAGGAATCTTCACATGACCTAGTTTTGTACTAAGCAATGCATTTGCGTTTTAAATGGGGCAATTCCAAATTCCTCGAGGAAATGCAGACATACAAATTGTACATTATTTTCATCACGATCAATTAATAACGGAGGCTGGCAGGATCATGTTCACATTCATATTAACATTAATATTGTAGCTAGTAACTACGCTTACCCAACTAATAGGGTTGTCATTTCAATTATAAACGCCATTGAATTTGTAGTAACGATAACATTTGTGTGGGACACGGGTGCATATTAGTACTAATTAATCTCCTTCCCGTATCCTTTTTGAAGCATCTAATTATTATATTATAAGTTTTAGCAAGTTGGGTTATTTATATAATTTTAAAATAGTTTTTCTTATATTGTAAGGGTTTCGAGAATTTCTCCATAAGTTTAAAATATTTCAAACAATTGTGAGAACAATTTTTTTAACCTGTGCTCCCTTAAATTATGAAATTATAAATTATTTTGGTGAATTATTAATATTCCATATTAATTATTCATAGTGAATTGCATTTATTGATTGATAAAATTGCACTTTTATTGTAGGCAAGCCATAAATCCCATGCTATAGGCATTTTAATGCCTTATAGTACCCCTTTTTATGTATGACCTTATGTATGACCATAGCCATGCCGCCATTTCATGCCATGGTAATCGGGGTAATCGGCCACAATAAATGTGGTTAGGTTTTGTGCGATGAGATCAACCAAAATGGCAACAACATCATACAGAATTTTGATACAACCATTATATTATATTGAATGCAATAGCATTAAATATAACATTCTAATTGTATGTGTCAATTCAATCGGAATTTGGTTTTTGTTTGTATCATATTTGTTAAACTTTTATTTTATTTTATTTATGATAAGTGTTTAAAATGAGTAATATTAAACCTATAAAGGACTTCTTTTAAGAATATTTATCTCAATTACTATGCTCATTTTGAATCTTTTATTTATGTTATAATATTTTTCAAATAATTTGAATAAATTATTAAAATTTATTATTAATTATATAAAATTTACATGTCAGGTTTGAGAACGCAGCTTCAGGTCTGAGTACGTAGCTTCAGGTCCGAGAAAGCAGATTTTCAAAACATAGAAATGGATACTATTGTTCGCCCTTCAGCTGTTATATAAAAGGCGGAATTCATTCATCAGATGGCGGGAAAATTATAATTTAGTGCAGGTAGATACGAGCCGATCCGATCGTAAGTGGAAGCCACAAATCTATTGGGGTAAGCCGAAAATCTCGGTCGTATCTATACATCAGATCAATTCACACCATTGCATTTACTGCCGGAGGATGCCCATGGCGATACCATGGGGGCGAGGTATGGTGCTGCATAAGATGGCATAAGATGGGGGTAAGCATTAATGGCCCAATAGCATGCGATCTATTGGTTGCCTCAATTCGCACCATTGCATTTACTGCCAGAGGGTACCCATGGCGATACCATGGGGGCGGGGTATGGTGCTGCATAAGATGGCATAAGATGGGGGTAAGCATTAATGGCCCAATGGCATGAGATCTATTGGTTTCCTTCATTGTACACGAATAACAAAGATTAAACATTATAAGAAAATTACTAGCAAAATATTAAAGAAAAAAAAATATGAAAACGTGTGAGAGAAAGTAAGCATTTAAAAGATTAAACCCTTGGAGTGTGTTGATGAGGCGGATATTGGGAGAATATATGCATTTTAAGCAATTATTACGGTTGATCACATGGATGACATGCAAATGACGATGGTGATTGACGAGTTAGGTCGAGATTGGATAAATCCAATTTAAGCCGGTGGTTGTACACTGCCATTAATCCGTTAATGTACATATTATCATTATAGAATAAGACTTTAACTAATCAGAAAGTAGAAAAATTAGATTTTTAAAAAATAAAAAATAAAATTTATTTTTGGTTTATTTAGTCTATACTATAACATAAAATAAAATAAAATAAATGTATGTTAGATCTAAGACTTTTGTGAAAGAAACGTAAAATAAAATAAATGCAAATGCTTGTACTTGTATTCGTATTTGGTCTATATTTGTATTTGGGTGTTGTATTTGTATTTGTTCTATAAAATAAATGATGGTATGTATTTGTATTTGGTTTGCATTTGGGTGTTGTATTTGTATTTGGTCTATAAAATAAATGCTTGTTGTTTTTGTATTTGGTCTATAAATGCTTGTACTTGTAATTGGTCTATTTGGTCTATAAAATAAATGCAAATGCTTGTACTTGTATTTGTATTTGGTCTGCATTTGTATTTGGTCTATAAAATAAAAGTTGGTTTGTATTCGTATTTGGTCTATATTTGTATTTGGGTGTTGTATTTGTATTTGGTCTATAAAATAAATGCTTTTTGTTTTGTATTTGGTCTATAAAATGAATGCTTATGCGTGTATTTGGTATTTAATAAATGCTTGTGCTTGTATTCGTATTTGGTCTATAAAATAAATGCTTGTACTTGTATTTGGGTGTTTTGTATTTGGTCTATAAAATAAATGTATATGCTTGTATTTGGTTTTTGGGTGTTGTGAAATAGTGCACTTGGTGTATTTGGTACCACATTTGTATTTGGGTGCTTTGTGTATTTATATTTGGTCTTGTGTGTTGTGAAATGACACACTTGGTGTATTTGGTCTTGGTGTTGTGAAATGGTCGCTTGATTTGGTTTATTTGCTTTATAAAAAAGACTTTGGTGGCACACTTGGTTTATTTGGTCTTGGGTGCTGTGAAATGACACACTTTTGACTTGGTTTATTTGCTTTATAAAAAAGACTTGGGTGGCACACTTGGTTTATTTGGTCTTGGGTGTTATGAAATGTCACACTTGGTGTATTTGGTCTTGGGTGCTGTGAAATGGTCGCCTGACTTGGGTGCTGTGAAATGGCGCACTTGGTTTATTTTCTCTATAAAAAAAAGACATGGGTGACACTCTTGGTTTATTTGCTCTATAAAAAAGACTTGGGTGGAAAACTTGGTTTATTTGGTCTTGGGTACAGTGAAATGACACACTTGGTGTATTTGGTCTTGGGTGCTATGAAATGGTCGCTTGAATTGCTTGACTTGGTTGTTGTGAAAAGACACGCTTGGTTTATTTTCTGTACAACACACTTGGTTTATTTTCTCTATAAAAAAGACTTGGGTGGCATACTTGGTTTATTTGGTCTTGGATGCTGTGAAATGGCACACTTGGTGTATTTGGTCTTGGGTTCGCTTGACTTGGGTGCTGTGAAATGGCACACTTGGTTTATTTGCTCTATAAAAAAGACATGGGTGGCACACTTGGTTTATTTGGTCTTGGGTGTTGTGAAATGGCACACTTGGTGTCACACTGGGTTTATTTGGTCTTGGGTGCTGTGAAATGGCATACTTGGTGTATTTGGTCTTGGGTGCTGTGAAATGGCAGGCTTGGTCTTTGGTCTATAAAAAAGAAAGACTTGGGTGGCACACTTTGAGTATTTGGTCTATAAAATAAACTTAGATATATTTGGTCTATAAAATAAATTTAGAAATAGGGCATTCAAACCATAAATATTTTTTCATTAAACAAAAATATGAAACTTAGAAAGAGGGTCTTCGAACCCCAAATATTTTTTCATTAAGCAAAAATATTGAACTTGGAAATAGGGCCTTCGAACCCCAAATATTTTTTCATCGAACAAAAATATTTGGCACACTTGGTGTATTTTTTCATTAAACAAAAATATTTGTCACGCTTGGTGTATTTGGTCTATAAAATCAACTCAGATGACACACTTGGTGTATTTGATCTATAAAATAAAATTAGAAACAAAGCCTTTGCACCCCAAATATTTTTTCGTTAAACAAAAATATTTTGCACACTTGGTGTATTTATTTTTTCATTAAATAAAAATATTTCGCACACTTGGTGTATTTGGTCTATAAAATAAATTTAGAAATAGAGCCTTGAAATCCCAAAAACAAATTCATTAAACAAAAATATTTTTGACCCTACATGAGCTCCATTTCTGACAAAAATATTTCTGACCCTACATGAGCCCGAGAGCATAAAATTTATAAAAATTTTGCCCAAAACTCCATATTTCATATTTTTGTTGTTGATAAAACTGACACAAACAATGGTTTACCCGATGCTACAAAATTATCAAAGTCTTACATGATTTTTATTTATATCGTAATGATAATCGTTGTCAAATTAAAAGACAATGCATGTTTAAAACTGGAAAATCGATGTTGTCTTAAGACCCCAACTTAGGAGACTTGATTGCATGTGATAACATCTAGTTCCAATGGGGGTTATCCTCCCTGCGAGGCAACAATGAACACATAGACCGATTGCCTAATCCATTTAAACTGACCTGTTCATCTAAAGCCAACTTATTCTGCAACCAATATCACGTTGTTGTAAACTGAAACCAAATTGAAAATAGTTCACACTAAAATCTGAAAACATTCATTTTGGAACTTAAACTGCTACAAAAATATATTCAAACCTTTGAGCTTATTTGCAAATAACTTCCTAACCTACTATGATCAATAAATTACAATCTCAAATAATTTCAAATCTCCAGTGTAACAAATGGATACATGATTGAATCTTATGTTCAACTTCTCCAAGCAAAAACAAAATTTGGAAATATGACAACTCAACCTGTAATTTGAACCTAATCCTTGTGTTCATGAATAACACAAAATCCACATTCACTGATGATTTCAACAAAATTGAAAAAGGGTATTGAAAAGCATGAATAATTGCCTTCTCTTTATGATCTAAAAGGAAAGAGTGTTTTTCATCTTTAACTACTACTCCGTATTCAAAATCAAGATCATACTCAAAAGAAATAACAATAATAGTTATTTCCTTGTTTTCTAACCAAAATTCTTAGCCCCGTTATATTTGATCTGGCCATTGTGTATAAATGACCCTTTACTATGGTGACGTTGAGTAATTGAGTCACAGAGAGATCCCTCTCTAGATTGGAAGGGCCAACTCCCATCTAAAAGACTATTTTGAGGTTATACTAGTAATTTTCTCTTACAACCAGGAAATTAGGGAGTGATAACATGATGCACCCTTTATTTCCTTCAATCTTATAATCCACCAAAGACTCTTGAAGTCATCACATACACTATGTATCTCCAATTTTACTTTGGAAGTAATAGGTGATATAATTCCTTTTCATCTTTTTTTTTTGTTTGTAATATAACAAGAATGAGTATTGTTTAGATTAAATTCATGCCCGACTGCGATAAGAACCTAGGCGAATTACATTGCAGAGTGATTCCCAAGCATCAAAGTGGTCATGAGAGAGTTTTTGAAGCTAGTGCAAGCAGAGTAAAAAATTATACTATATGAGAGCACCCTTATTCCTCTAGTATTACATAGACAAAAAAAATTGATGCAAAAGAAAGATACATTGAAAACCAAACATCTAGATTGGTTAATCAATGGGTGAAGCCAACTTATTCAGGTCTATGTCCCTGCAAATCTCAGTTGGAAAACTGGCAACCTTAGCAACCTACAACTGGAGATTCATATAAATCAAACTTATTCAACAACCAATATCACGTTGTTGTAAACGAAAATAAAACTGAAAATAGTTCACACTAAAATTTGAAACATCCCATGCTAGAACTTAAACTGTTACGAAAAGATGTTGGACCTTTGAGCTTATTTACAAAAAAAATCCTAACCTACTTCAATCAATAAATTACAAGCTCTGAAAATAATTTCAAATCTCCAGTGTAACCTTGAAACCAAATGGATACATGATTGAATCTTATGTTTAGCATCTCCAAGCAAAAACAAAAATTGGAAATATGACAACTCAACCCACAATCTGAACCTAATCCCTATGTTCATGAACAACACAAAATCCACCTTCATTGATGATTTCAACAAAATTGCAAAAGGGTCTTGAAAAGCATCAATAATTACAATCTCTTGATTATCTAAAATGAAAGAGTATTTTTCATATTTAACTATTACTCTTGTTTAAACTCAAGATCATTCTCAAAAGAAATATCAACAATGGCTCTTTCCTTATTTTCTAACCAAAATTCTTAGCCCTATTATATTTGATTTGGCCACTATGTATAAATGACCCTTTACTGTGGTGACATTTAGTAATTGAGTCATAGAGAGATCGCCCTCTGGATTGGAAGGGCCAACTCCCAATCTAAAAGGCTAGTTTGAGGTTATACTGGTAATTTTCTCTTACAACCAGGAAATTACGGAGTGATAACACGATGCACCCTTTATTTCCTTCAATCTTATAATCCACCAAAGACTCTTGAAGTCATCACATATACTAGGTATCTCCAATTTGACTTTGGAAGTGATAGGTGATATAATTCCCTTTTATCTTTTTTTATTTTTTATTTTTTTATCATTGGATTTCTTTTTTTAACAAGAATGAGTATTGTTTAGATTAAATCCGCACCCAGTTGTGGAAAGAACTCAGGTGAATTACATTGCAGAGTGATTCCAAGTTGTCATAGTGGCCATGAGAGAGATTTTGAAGCTAGTCCAAGTAGAGTTAAAAATTATACTATATGAGAGTACCCTTATTCCTCTAGTATAGTATAGATGACAAAAATGATGCAGAATAAAGACTCATTGATAACCAGACATCTAGACTAGTTAATCAGTGGGTGAAGCCAGCTAATATAGGTTTATGTCCTTGCAAAGCTCAGTTGGCAAATTGTCAACGTTAGCAATCTGCAACTGGAGATCCACCACAATGTTCCAGAGGGCCTCCACTTCATCCTCAAGCCGAGCAATCTTTTGTTGTTAGCTATGTATGGTGTCCATAATGGAATTGTCAATGAGGCTCTGCTGATGAAGCAGAACCTAGAGGTCATAAACATTAGCTCTTAATTATGGCATTAGGGCTAGAGAGATTACTTGTAGAGGCATTATGCTTACCAAGTTTATGAGCCACTCTCTTGGAGCATTGGTGTCGACGACCTTAGAATCCAAACTCCATAACTGAGTCAAAGAACCAACCATATATGAACAAGATAAAGCAATGAGAGTCGGTGACGTTACAAACGTTCCGATGCTCGGAATATTCCACACAGAGGGAGGTGACAATGAATTTTGAGAACGAAAAACACTAAGTGAGTGAACTCAAGACTTAGAGTAAAATAGGGAGGCTTACCCTTTCCCGGATGGAATTTCCTCTTGTAGAATTGCGCAGACCCTTGAACGAAGACTACTAAGAGGAGCCAAGTAGCCTAACTCCAAACGTTTGGTGGCTTGAGGCCAGTAATGAACTAAAGAACCAATGCACTGAGTGACAATCTGAGCACTAATTTATGCCCATCCAAATCCTTGGAGCTTGTGTGAAATTCCAAAACTACAACTACTATGCCTTGATCCCAAGGTTTCATCCTCATCAACTTGTTGCTTGAGATGACTTCTTCCTCGGATGAACTGTTAAAATAGTGAATTTCCTATCTAATCCTCAGCATGGGAATTAAATGCGGCACACTGGTTAATTGTTTCCGAAGAATTTTCAATTGATCATGCATGATTGTAACCTTAAGCACCTTAATATTATTTACTACCCATACACCTTCCTTTTTGTAGTGTCGAACCATTGCCATGTTTCACCATCTATTGAGGTATGAACAAATGGAAGAAATGATGGGAAGGAGAGGGGAAAGAGGGAGGGGAAAGAAAGGGGGAGAAGAGTGGGGGAGGGAGAATAAGGTGGGAGGGGGAGGGGAAAGGAGGGGGGAGGGGGTAGGGAAACAAGGATGAGAGGGGCAAGCAAAGGGGGTCAGAGGGATCACGAGGAGGGGGGAAGGAGAAGATTAAGGCACAGAGGAACTATTATAACGGGAGAGAGACTAAAAAATATTGAGATGTTCACCATCATCAGGGGATACTTTAAGCCACCAAGAGCTTATTGACATATGTTTTTCCTTCTTGTAAGAGACAAGATCTATTGGCCATTGAGTCCATTTCAACATTAAGATATCTGAGAACATGGAAATAGGGGGAGATGGAAACATATGAGAGGAGGCTCTTAGCACGTTGAAGGATCTAGTTGAGTGCATTGTTTTTAGGAGAAGAGTTAGTTCTTAAGTATTTGATTACCAAGAAGGAGTCCCCTATGATATTGAGATATTTAATGCCTTGTTGGAGAGCGAGAAGGAGACCCATATAGCGCCTATACAATTACACTTGATTGTTTGTTTTCCTGCCCAGACCCCAAGCGTAACTAATTATTGTTTTTCCTTTAGGGTTGGGAATAATCCATTCGCCTCCTACCACCCCTATCATTAGATTTTTTTATAATAACCGGTGTATGGTAATCATACACAAGTAAAAAGTATTATTTATTAGAAGATAACTAAAATAAGAAAAAACTTTATTTAATCATAAAATTTATAAAGAAATTTTGAACCTAAAAGCAAAAAATAACTTTGAAAATTGTGATGCAATTATCATATATATTAGTTATTAACATTGTGCAATTATTAAAAGATAAAAGAATTAAAAGAATTGCACAATGTTAATAACTAATATATAGAGATGATATAAATATATATGATAATAGCATATTTCTCCTTACTATTCAAAATATTCAAAACTTTTTTTTGCTTTTAGGTTCCAACTTGTTTTACACATTTTATGATTAAATAATTTTTTCCTTAAAGAATTATATATATAATTCTTTTTATAATTCTTTTTGTTAATCTATATAATGTTGTTTAAAAAATCTCTGGAGAATTTCAAAATAAAACAAAAACAATTAAACCAAATTTTTTCTATTTGACAATATTTTATAAGTTCATTTTCCTTAAATTTTTGTATTTCAATTTAATGCTCTTTAGTTTTTATTTTTGTATTTTCATTTTAGTGATGCATAAGTATGTAATTTGTTTATTATAGATAATCATATATATATATATATATATATATATATATATATATAATATATATATATATATATATATAGTTAAATATTTATTAAGTCTAGAGGGGATGTGTAAGTTTGTTCAATCCCACAGTAATGAGGGGATGTGTGAGTTTGTTCATCCGTCTGTAGAGTTGACACATGTCCTTTTAAAATAAAAATAAATAAATAATGTTCTAAATAGAAAATTAATGTCGACTATAATAAAAAAAAATGAATATGCTTTAAAGTAATTAGAAGTAAAAAAATTGT